>JAMPIV010008508.1:0-12500 GCA_024509875.1 Oreohelix idahoensis
TGTAATGGGGTTTCCCCCCTAATAGTTAACATGTCCTCAAATGTTTCCGTTTAGCTATCAGGATTATCAATCCATTGAAATTGGTGATGCATAGGATTTTTCAGCGGTTCGAACAGTTTTCTGGATCCACTTCTGGGAAAAACACACTCGGCGCATTTTTTAAATCCAAAACGGTAACATGTTTAATTCATTAGTTGCCCTTCCGATGTGGCTAAATGCCAGATAAGGTCTAATATCTGGCTTTCACTGGGAATTTTGGTAATACCCTTTACTGAGATCTACCTTGGTAAAAATATTTTGGCAGTTGTTCAATCTGGCCAAAACAGTTGGTTTAGAATTCAGGTAATGGTATCCCACCCTGTCTTTATGTGGACCAGCATTCAGTTTCCTGTAATCTCTACACAGTCTATGGTTCCCCAGATGGTTTTCTCAAAACAATACCACCACTGGAGCGATAAGGAGATTCACTTGTGAGAAAAATAATCCCTTTCTTGTAACAGATAAATCTTTTGTAACAGAATAAATAAAATATATCTACTCTTTCAAAGCTTTCTCCTTTTGCGGAATGGGATAGGTATAGGCTCTCATACAGAGGGGTGTTGTGTCTAGTAGTTTCAGTGTCTTATTCCAACAAGTTGGGTGTTGGCCCCGGCTTATCCGTTAACCACGTATGTATGATTCTCCAGCATCCTTTTGAATCTTCTCCCCTCTGTCCTTTTGTCAGATGATTACTGATCTTCACCTGTGCAAACGTTTCGCATTGTTTCAGTGGGAATTCAAAAGAGGTGCGAGGGTTCATTGTTCATTTCGGTTGGCTATGGCGGAAAGGTCATTAAGTGTTTTCCCTCCCCATTACTTCTTTCTTTTGATATTTCTTTTAGGAGGTTCACTGTGAAAGGACGTTCTTCCTTTCCCTGCTTGTCTATCTTGTAGTTTGTTCTGGATTACCCTTCTCCCAAAACTGTTATATCGAACCTTGCCATTCCGATTTGAAGTTTATATGCTGACTGCCGGGTAGTTAGAAGGAGCACCTTCTCCCCCACAGCTAGCTCCCCTATCCTTCGCTTTCTTATTGTAATTATGAAGGCATGTTTCATCCTGGCTTGTTCTTAGCTTTTTCAATTTGCAATTTTTCAGCCTGTTTTTTTTTAACGAAGTGGTCTGTTCGTTTCAACATACTGGTACGAGGAGGTAAACAGTCTCTCTTCTTGCCTTCTCATTCTGTCCACGTCCTCAATAAGGCTTCCAAATGGACCTTTAATTGGCCCTGCCCCGAACAACAATGTTGCCTGTTGGCCCATTCCTGTTGAGTTATGAGGGACTTCCCGGTAAGCAAAAGAGGGCCGCGGGCAAGGATTGATTCCCATGTATCAGGTTTCTCAAGTGCCAACTTTCCTCAGGATGGAATTAAGTGTTCCCGTTGAATCTTTTCCACTTGGCCGTTCCCTTAGGGGTGGTACGGACTACAAATGGGAAGGGCTTGGCTTGGAAGATCCTGATAACTTCCTCTGTTAGTCTCCCCTTGAACTGTGATCCATTATCAGTGCAAGATTGGTTGAGGGAAAACCTTACCTAGTCCCACAATATCCACTGCAACTCTTTCAAATGGGGTTCCCACGATTGGCATCTCCCCTGGAGTTGCAGGTGTAGTCCAATGCTTTGGAGCTACCCTTTGACATTCTGGGCAGGATTTGACATATCTCTTGATATCTTCCGTTATTCCTGGCCAGAAATAATGACAAGCTATACGCTGTCCTGTTGCGCTAATCCCCATGTGACCACTGAAAGGGATAGCATGTCCTAGCTCCATCACCTTTTCCCTATATGAAGTGGGAAGTACCAGCTGTCCGTGACCATTTGAACCAGTTCCGGCCTTCCTATATATGAGTTTATTCTTCATATAAAATTCTCCTTTATTAGGAGGGGTATGGCATTTTGGGAGTTTCTTAAAACACGGCTTCGGTGACCTATCTTCAGCCTGTGCCTTCCTCATCTCCTCTGGATGAGCATTTATTGGATTTTCCTCCTCCTTCTTTGTTTGAGACCTGGTCTGTACTGTGGCCAAGATCACAGGTCTTTTGGGATTTCCCAAGAACACATATCGACACCCCAATATTAGATGGGTAGATTGGTTCATTTATCACTGCTGCTCTAATCACTCCTTCCACATAGCGAGTTTTTACACTTATTCTGGCAATGGGAAGTGTCATAGTTGCTACCTCCGTGGTTGCTGCTTAGATCTCCACTGTTTCTGTGGTATATTGATCTGGGCGCACCAGGTGAGAACTTACGACTGAATCAAAATCCAATCCAGTATCATAAAGGCACCTTATGGTGGCCCCCTTACATACTACGTCTTCACATACATGGGGGTGATAAGGTTCCTGCTGTTCAGTAGGTTTTGCATTTAATCCCCTGTTCCCCGTTTTCATTGCAGCGAAGGAAGGAAGTTTCTTGTTACAGACTTTGGTGTCATGAGTGTCCCTCTTACACCATATACACCATTGCTTTCCTTGGTTGAAAGGTTTTCTTTCATTGAATTTCCGGTCATTGAACTGTGGGTTTCTATCTCTATGATCATATCGTTGCCTGTCAAAGTTGGGCTTACCTCGGTTTCCCTGATCTCTATTATCAAATTTATTTGAATTTTGTGGGGCTTTATGGTTATCTATATGTTTCTTTCTTGCGCCAGCTACTTCTGCCTGGGCCGCATGATACCTCTCAGCGACATTAAGTACCTGCACCTTGTTCCATGAGAAACTTTCTCAAGTCTGGAGCCATGGACTCTCTCAATTGCTCTATCATGATCATCTCTTTAAGATCTTGGGTTTTCCCCAGAGCAGTCCATTTCTCTAAATAGGTTTCCAATCTGGCAGAGAATTGGTGGTATGTCTCCCCAGACAAAAGCTTGGCATTTCTAAACCTCTTTCTATAAAACTCACCATTCTTCTCGTATCTAATTTTTTTTTTCTTAACCAGCGGCACTTAGGCTTTCAGCCCTTCGGCCCAATGACATGTCATTGCGAGGCTGGGGAACCTGAGGACTTTCCTTCCAACCCGGTCAGAAGCTTCGCTCCTTCCCATCCACAGAGGGTTTATCACAGGAGCCGTTCAGGTTATTCAGTCAAATTTCCGGTCGTAAACATTCCTTCAAACGCTGACGCCCGGGTTTGAACCATGAACACCTGGTCGCCAGTACAACGCCCTAGCCATTACACCAGCGCGGCTCCCTCTCGTATCTAATCAAAAGAGCTTGTTTTAACATGTCATAGTTGTCTTGGTCATCCCTGCTCATTTTTGCAAAAACTTCATAAGCTGTTCCCCTAAGACCCTGGGATAACTTCAGACTCCACCTTTCTAACCCATAAGTTGTAGCTAGTACCTCGAATCTGCTTAAGAATGACTCTATGTCATCATCTTTTTCAACAAAATGATCTAAATGAAACCCCATGGCTGAGCTGGAGGCCCCCTGACTGGCAGTAGCATCAGAGGTAGATGGACTGTGACCATTTTTAGGAGCATGGCCTTGCAATTCCAACTCCCTTAGTCGTAGCTCGTGCTCCCTCTGTAAGCGTTTATCCTCTTTTTCTGCTTCCCGTTCTGCAGCCAATCTCTTTTCTTCTCTTCCTGCCTCCCGTTCTGCAGCCAATCTCTTTTCTTCTATTTCTGCCTCCCGTTTCTTAGCCTCAGCCTCAAATTTCTTTTCTTCAAATTGGAGCCGTTTAATCTCAGCCTCCCTATCAGCCTCTAATGCCCTTGCCTTTTTGTCAGCCTCAATTTGTAACCTTTTAATTTCTTTATCTGCTTCAATTTGTAATCTTCTTTCTGCTTCTAACTTCCTATCTTCTCGTTCAATAAATTTATCACACTCTGAGGTTACATACTGGACCAGTTCTGGCCTATCCATGCCCATCTCTCTGGCAGTCTGCACAGCAGCAGATCGAAATTTGGCCAAGTCTGCCATCTGATCAATTCTAAAATGTTCTAACTCTATTTCTAAAATAAGTACAACTCTAATTAATTATTCCAGGCTCTGACAATTCATCAATTTCCCAAATCTTGGGCAATATTAATAATGGGGATTCCCTGGGTTAAATAGAAATGATTTTAATAATGCTAAATCATTTATCAGAAAGGCAAATATGGTATGAAGCTATTTCACGTGAATTAGAATTTAGATAATATCAACCTGTTAGCAAAAATATCAAGATGGCGGCCACGTGGTGATGACTTTAGTTCTAATTGTTAAAGTTAAGAATAATTTTATTTTGTTCTTTAATGTAAGAGTAATTGAGTGTATTTCACGATTATTGATATTTCTACTGTATATCTTTAGTGGATTACTTTGAGTGAGGTGAGAATATGTATTTAGATTTCTGGAAAGCGCGAGGCCACTCCTTTGTTGAGACATGTGTTTCTCTGGTTGCTCCAGGCGGAGCATGGAAACACCAATGCAGCTGGTGTCCATTACAGGCCTACAAGAAGCATTTCTATGCTATTACGAGGGTTGTTTCTGTAACAATGTGTTTCATGTGATGAGTTCCCAATCTCATCAGGGGTCATACACGACACGCTTGTGGCCAGGCGCACCAGTCGTTACTTACGACATGTTCAGAGTGCAGGAACAAGTATTGAGATGGATCAGTTGCGGGGTGGTGGTTTATTCTCATTATTGAGAGTATTTGTTGTACAGATAGTTGAATATTATTTAATTATGGTTATGTGTAGAATGGTTTGTGAGAGCACGTGGGCTCACTTGGAGATATATATTTCTCTTCTCCGCTCCTGAGGGAGCATGGGGCCACCAGTGTGGTTTGCCTCCGCATGAAGTATTCATGTGCTCGTGCAGTAGTGGTTTCGGTAGCAATCTGTGTTACATGGTGAGATTGCCAGCCTCATGCACAACACCATACTAGTCTCATTGACGACATGCATGAGTATGCGTGTGTGATAGTTGAGTGTGCCCTTGCAGTAGTGGTTTCGGTAGCAATCTGTGTTACATGGTGAGATTGCCAGCCTCATGCACAATGTAGTGAATTTCTAATACAATAGCTAAATTAATATATAACAATATAGGGCATAAAGGCAAAATAAGAAAGTATAAAAGAAATTTCGGCTACAACGCGTGGTTATCGCCTATGCCTTTAGATTATTAATTGCTAACGCATAAGACGAACAAAACGGTACTCAAATTTTCAAATTCGTCCTTGACACCACTTTTCCTAGTTCTAAGAAAATATTTGTCTAAAAAAATGCATTGTGGAACGAGGAGGGGCAAGGAAAGATAAAATGCTAATACGTTTCGCATTGATTTTAAACTAAAATCCAATACTAGCAAGTGGCAAGCCCTGCCATAGGGAGTTTCCCCGAAATACGATGAAAAAGTTAGAACATGTAGACGACACGTGTCACTAAAACGACTTTAGCTCTTATTAGGAATGACGAAATTCTATCGTAAGTACAGAAGACATCCCCTAGTATGGAAGTGAACGGTGGTAACAGCAAATACACGACTATCATAGAAAAATACATATTTTGAACGAAGCCACTTAGCCCCATTACACTTATATATTCGGGTACCTTAGGACATGCTGACAAAGAATATGTTATGTGTTTCGCAAATAGTCCATTAATTAACACATTATAGCCAAAATACTATAGTGGAGTTGACTGACAGCACAAGATCATATCTGCTTAATTTTTTATATCGCATGTTTGGAAAACACTGCTTTGGGGGAAATGAGGCCAACAAGTTAGATACGATTTGATTGGCTGTAGTAAAATGTAAGGCGAAACATTATTGGGTGACCTGGAAATACAAATATTGTTGTTAATGGAAACGTATAGGATGGATAGTTTTTTTTCAAAGGCTCATGTAAACATGGCCTGATTGTTTAGAACGTTAGATATGGTCAAGTAGAAGCGTCGGTTTACTGCCATTTTTGAAAATAAATTCTGTGAAAATCAAGTACGTTGAGAACAGGCTAAGAATTTTCTAATAAAGGAAAAGCCTGGACAAAGGCAGATCGAAAATGTGCCAGATTCTATTGCCTATTCATCGTTTTACTTGTGTTATTTCCTTGCATCTGTGAGGTATTTGGTTGCTGTCAATAACTGGTGCCAGACTACAGTGGGCCGATATATTCATGCCACAGTCTTGCCTTTTTCGGAGACAACTGTAAACCACCATCATTCTTGAAGAAGTGGGAGCTGAAGGTTGTCGTTCAGCGAAGTGCGGGAAGATTCCTACAGCATATTACCAAGTTAGGTGCATGTTTCGGCACCTGGTCGCTCAACTAACATTATATTAGAAAAGAGACTGGGAATAGTGATATAAACATTCCATCAGTGTCCATAAAAACTTACAAACAACATGCAGAGATGATGATAGTAAACAATCAACCAGTGTATACTAGAAGTCACCTCAGTTAAACAATACAACTACACCCTTATATAATAATATATGTATTATGGACAGAAGATCCATTGTATAAATTGATTGATGTAATTAATTGCTATGATTTCACTTTGATTGTCAGTCCTGATTCCAAATAAATCAGATTCAGGACAATAAATTGAAAAACCTTAACTTTCAACCACAGACTTACTAAAGATAGTCTTTTAAAGTGTAGTTTGTATGTGATTGTCGTGGCACTGTTGTGTTGTAGTAGATAATAAAATAATTTGTGTAATTGTTTATATGTTCAGTTGGTTAATGCAACCTTACACTAACATTTCATAACCCTAGACACCAAACGTAGTCATCTTATAGTCTATCAAGAATAAGTCTGAATGAGATCATAGTGGTGGTAGTAGAAAGGGGCCCTGGAAATTTACTCTAATATTTGTTATATTCAGGGACCTTCACAGCTGACCTCATTCAGTACACTAAGATTTCTTAACAACAAACTGTATTAACATTTAACCCACCACACACAACACCGTACTAGTCTCATTGGACGACATGCATGAGTGTGTGTACGATAGCTGAGTGTGTGCCCTTGCAGTAGTGGTTTCGGTAGCAATCTGTGTTACATGGTGAGATTGCCAGCCTCATGCACAACACCGAACTAGTCTCATTGGACGACATGCATGAGTGTGTGTGTATGATAGCTGAGTGTGTGCTCTTGCAGTAGTGGTTTCGGTAGCAATCTGTGTTACATGGTGAGATTGCCAGCCTCATGCACAACACCATACTTGTCTCATTAGACGACAGGCATGAGTGTGTGCGTGTGTGATAGTTGAGGGTGTCAGGTGGCGTGGAAGGACTGTTTATCAGGTGAGAGTATCGTTATTCAACTATGATTTTAACGATTCGTTGCTTTGTTTGCTTCTTCAGATTAGCAATCGAGCACTGTTGGGTGTTTGTTTGTATAGTGTTATGTTCGTTGGTTTAATTGTTTAATGTTTGTTTCAGTGTGCTCTTAGTCACTGACAGGCTTGTACAAATAAATACAGCCCCTGCCTCAGAATCAAGAGTTTTATTGTTGTTCGGGTCGGTGCGAGTGTGAAAAGAGAGTGATAAAATATCACAACGTCATCATCATCATCTCGCCCACCCTATCACATTAATAATGCTAAATCCAAGAACAGGACCCCAATATATATAGTAATGTTATGAGAATTTAAAATCCCGGAACGAGCGTCCCAATATATGTAGCAAGTTTAATTTGCTGGAGAGGTTAAGATGTTATAATAGAATGATGTATTGCTGTGGAAGTGTCAACCGTGTGAGGTCAAGCTATGTAAGACCCTGAGTCTAATATTTGATGATGATGAATTCTCAGGGTACCTAACGCTACCTCTCTAGATCTCACACGGGCTGTATTTTATTTCTAGTGTCTGGTGTTTGATGTGGCTAGTGTCTAGGGAATGAAATGAAATGATGGTACATCAAAACAACATACTATAACACACTAATAGTAAAGTAATAAGTCTGTGGTTTTAGTTTGAACATTAATTCTTTTTTTTACAATTTTATTCTGCCTGTCCTGCAAACTCTTTTGGACAGGTCTTTGAAACTGAGGAAAATATATCTTACAACTAATAATTAACTAAAGGGACTCTTTGTCCTATAACGATAACTTATAATGTTCCTGTAGGTGTATTCACAACTGTTCAGTGATATATATATATATATATATATATATATATATATATATATATATATATATATATATATATATATATATATATATATATATATATATATATATATATATATATATATATATATATATATATATATATATATATATATTAGTGTGAGTCATTTATTTGAGAAGCTGTTGTTGTCATCACGGCCCGATCATTATAGTTAATTTTAGGGAAATCAATTTATTCACAGATGAACTGTCAGATTGCCCAGCCAATGGCACATCACCTTATATTCTGTTATGTAGAGTCAATCGCCTAACACTGCTCTGCAGAGAATGTCAGCTCACAGAAGCTCCTTCTGGATAACTGCATACAGTAGGCTTATACACTTTCAATGGAGACTTTCTGTCTTCAGATATATATCATCAGGTTTCCTGTCACCGGCTGGTAACAGGAAATAAAACCCTGCGAACAAAAGACACCCTGGCCTTTTTATATCTTAGGGATACTTCAATTAACTATGTATGCATGATATGATGGGGTCAGCCTCGTGTGCATACAAGTGCACGAGCCCCTAATTTTTATGACTTCACATCCTACTGTGACCACACCTCAGGTCCATATGGCGGATACGCCACTGTCATTTTACATAGTTGTCTTCAACACAATTTAATTGGAGTATATATGTATATCTCCTTCTTTATGATTGTTCTTTTTTTTTCAAAATATAAACGCTCTAGGCATGTTGATCAGTGTTCATGGAACACAGAGGCTTGCTAATATGTCTGATCTAATAATGATAATAATAGTCATAACAATATGCAACATTCAAACACAATTCAATTTGAGGACTCAATAATTTTTGCTCCCGGCATGTCCTTCACTTTTCCCAATAGCAGTATCTAGCTGTTGCAGTTTTATTAATACATAATAATAAATCACTCTCCTTACCACAATTCAATGAAATATAAACACACAAGCAACGATGACTGGCAGATATGGCACAAGTTTTTCCTGCCGCTGTCCATACTGTTAGAATTTTATTTATTTATTTAAAATCAACACTTCTGTTCTCATCGTCCCTTGGCAAAGAATTTCTTTCAAATGGCCAAGAGCCTTGTAAGCTTTTGCAAATATCAATTTGGACTGGCCTATGACATCAGGCGACTACCAAATTTTGAATTTAGTTTAGAAAAACAAAACCCCAAACATACTATGTATTACGTAGTCTGTTGGTCAGTCTGCCTATGCTATTACACTGCAAAAATATGTTTAGTTTTGGGCTAACATTTTCTACCTCTCCCTTCCTCCTGGCGTTAACCAATCAAATTTGAATCACGCCAATGCCTCTTTTCAAAATTGCGTCCCAAAAATGTTACCAATAGATGAGCAAGAACGATAGTCTGTTTGTCACACTGTTCAAGAATATATAGTATTTTTACAATATCTTAGTTATTACACGTGCGATTTTTTATATTAAAACGTATTATTGACCAGAAGACTAAGCTCTATCTGTCTATATAAGTTTTATGTCAGTCTTTAGTGTCGTTAACATTTTTGTCTTTTTGGGTTTTTCTTTTGCTCAACCACAAATTTTACTAAAATATATTCGTCTAAGATTGCACTAAGTTATTTTTAATGACCATGGACGATTTTATAGGTAATATTATCAATGTTATCCTTGTAACCATTCTTTTTAGTTTATTTTGAAAGTCACAATAAGTTTCACTTTCAATATCGGTTTACTCCTTTTCTGCCCTTTCCATAATGTATATTTTAATCGTAGTTAACTGTCTAGCCTAAGAAAAGTGGCGGGACCAAGTAGTCGTGATTTCTCACGCAATAGCATAAAAATTTCAAACCTCGGTTACTAAGCGACGGGGTACCCTACCATACGGTAGTGACCTTGAGCTTCCTATAATGCAGTTGTTTATTGCCTCTCACTCCTATTAGACGAAACCAGTATTGGCCGCCCACAGACTGTCTCATGTTTAGTCCCTACTGCGCAAACGGAGCGACAGTTTTATAGGCTATCATTTCCTTCATATTAATACTTTTCAATTCCAGGCGTGGGTGACAATGATGCGCAGTAAACACGGGCGGAAAACTAATTTTACACTACATTTCAAATCTTTTGTTAAATATTAATGTAAGGGTGATCAAATATATCACTGATATCACTACAAACATTTAGTTTCGGTTTCAATGTTGGCCGATTAACCTCATTTCTATTTTTATCCAGTTCCACGAATTCCGGCGGGGGTGTGTCGGAGTGGTCGGGACTGTTTTTATCTTTACTCTTTGTGCCATACACAAAGTTGCCATTTTAAATATTTTATTGGAAGACTGTGTGAAAAGGTGCATGCCTATTCACGTTATCTACCTTATCATTTTTATTTCCCTTTTTGTTTTTAGGCCCATGTTCTCCACAATGCTTTGGTAGCATCTGATTATTATTTTCCTTCCTACGTGTGGAATGTACCTTGCTACACTGGTCACAGGCCTCCACAAATTTTGCAATGTCTGCAGCTACGCCTGGCCAGAAAAATTTCACAGATGTCCTTTGACAGGTGGTACCCATCCTCTGATGTCCACCGTCTGGATCAACATGTGCTTGTTTTATAGCCTTTTCCCTATAACTCCATGGCAGTACTAGCTGTCCATATCCTTTGGGTCCTGCTCCAGCTTTCCTGTAGAGCAGTCCCTCCTTCAAATAAAATTGTCCTTTCTTAGGGATGTTATGACTATTTGGCAATTTGCGAAAGCAAAGTTTTAATGTTTTGTCTTTTGCCTGGGCCTTCCTCATCTCTCTCGGATGAATCTTTAGTGGTGGTTCCTCCTCCTTACTAGGGGTCGAGCTGACCTGGAGCGTTGCCATGATCACAGGTTTTATATGGCTCCCTAGAAACACGTATCTCTTTCCTAACACCAGCGGGTAATTAGGGTCGTCACACACTGCTGCTCTTATCACTCCTTCCACGTACCTAGTCTTGACATTGATCTCGGCTACGGAAAGTGTCATGCTGGCTGTATCCTTTAATGCCCCTTGTATCTCCACTTTGTCTGTGGTATACTGGTCAGGGTTGCACTCACAACTGAGTCATATTCCAATCCAGAATCGTAAAGGCACTTGACTCTCGCACCATTACATACCACTTCTTCACAGATAGGGGGATGATGAAGATTTATCTGACTGTCTGTCAGTTTCTTCCTTCCCTTGTCCACTGTTATCATGCATGCAGCGTGATATGGAGGAACTTTCCTACCACATTCAATTGTATTATGATTGTGCATCCTACATATTTTACACCATTTTCCTTCTGGTCTGTAGGGTTTCTTTTCATTTACTTGAGGGTTTCTGTCTCTATGATCATATCTTGGCCTATCATAAGTTTGTTTAAATCTAGGGGGTTGATCCCTATTATTATAATACTCATCTTGGTCTGGTGGGGTTCTATTACTTTCTGGTTGTTTCTTCTTAATACCAGCTACTTCTTTCTGTGCTGCCTGATATCTTTCAGCAACATTGAGAATCTCCCCGATAATTTTAAACTCCACTTCTCCTTCTCTAACCCATAGTTAGTAGCTAACCTTTCATACCTACTGAGATATGACTCAATCTCGTCGTCTTTCTCTACAAAGGGATCTAAGTGAAAATTCATAGCTGAATTTGAGGCATCCTGACTTGCACTAGTATCAGAGGTAGATGGGCTGTTTCCATTTTCTGGAACATGTCCTTGAAGTTCCAGTTCCTTGAGTCATAACTCATGCTATCTTTGCAATCTTTTTTTCTCGGCCTCCCTTTGCAATCTCTTTTCTTCTTTTTCAGCCTCCATCTGCAATCTCTTTTCTTCTGCCTCCCTTTGCAATCTCTTTTCTTCTGCCTCCCTTTGCAATCTCTTTTCTTCTTTTTCAGCCTCTAATTTCCTAGCCTCCCTATCAGCTTCTAGTTGTAATCTCTTAGCCTCATTATCGGATTGTAATTTCCTTTCTGCTTCTAACTTCCTATATTCCCTATCCCGTTCTATAAATTTATTGCATTCAGAAGTTACATACTGAATAAGAATGTCCCCACTCATGCCAAGATCTTTTGCCGTCTGCACTGTAGCAGATCTAAATTTGGCCAAGTCTGCCATTTTCTCATACAAATTATCAACACTTCTGTAATAATGTAACAAATACTAACTTAATTAAATAATGGCAATGACAGCTCATCCAATTCACCACAATTTGTTTAGTTTTATAAAATTTATTTCCTACTGAGTGGGCCCCAGGGTATGGTGGAACAAAAATCCCGCACGAGCCCCCAATATGTGATAAGAGGTTTTGATGTTAATAAAATCAAAGGTTAACCAGGTGAGGTCAAGCTATGTAAGTTCCCTGAGTAATAATGATGATGATGA
>JAMPIV010008508.1:17500-212500 GCA_024509875.1 Oreohelix idahoensis
TGAGACAGACTAAATCACGACAGTAACATTGTACTAATGTCACTTACCTGTGATCATCGTCATAGTTAAAATTGTCTCGTGTTCTTCACCATCACAGTGGTAACACGCTGCACACAAATGCAAGGAGTATTTTTATAGGTTCACGGGAAAAATGGTACGGCACCAAATGCTTAAAAGGTAAAGATAATCCCAAAACAGATACTGCCGGAGGAGAGTAAAGTGTTAGAGCAGCCTTTCTCAACCTGTTTATCCTGGAGGAACCCTTGAAATAATGTTCAGGTCTAAGGGAAACCCTACATAAAATTATTGCATCTACAGCTCATGGTACCTTAGCGTGGTCAGTTAGTACAGTTCACGGTACCTTAGCGTGGTCAGTAAGTTGGAAATATCATAATCCAATAAAAATTGTCAATGCTCTTTTGAGGAGAGAACTAATTTTTCTGTGGATCTATTTATTTTAGCCAACGTATTAGCCTACACTATTTGTGTGGGGTTTCCCCCTCCCCCACAAAGGATATCAACTCTAATACTCTAATATCAACTCTAATACTCTAATATCAACTCTAATACAAGTCAGTAATGTGGGTACAAGAAACGTTAGTTTTCAATTTTTTTTTTATATTTCCTACTTGCTTTTTGTTTGACATTATCCAGGTAGGCCCAACAGTCTTATTACAAATGTCTACTCTACAAGATGCTAATGAAATGTGGTACGTGCAAGAGTGAACACGGTCCTATTGCCATACGGGGCTGCTCTGTAACTGTAAACCGCTGCGAGTGCTAACATAGCCCAAAGTTAAAAAAAAAAACGAGGTTAATTTTATTTTCCATCACGATCTCACGCGGAACCCCTATCGACCTCTCGCGGAACTCTAGGGTTTCATAGAACCCCGGTTGAGAAACATTGTGTTAGAGACTTCACTATACTAGGTTCATATTCATTCATACTCAGACATCGTCTATTTCCATACTCGCGACACTAGGTCCAGCATCGACAGGTGGGTTGATCAGTTCCCTTCCTCGCTGCCTTTTCCTTCCCTAACTCAAGAGCGAAGGTAAGTACCCAGCAGAGCGTGACAATACCGTGATTCGAACCTAGCACTGTCGCCTCAATAAACTAGCGCTCCAACATCTCTGTTAATTGGCCGCTCTCCAATGCCTTACACAGAGTAAAGAAATATATTTTATGGAAAATGTTTTTCAGAACCAGTGGTCATAATGATGTCATACTCCCCCTTGGTCTCCTGGGTAGTGAGATCGGATGCCTAGTCTTCTCGGATGAGGGCGAAAAAAATAGGAGGTCCCGTGTGCAAGTTGCGCAAGGAGATCGGAGCACTGATTGAGTAGTCCGTGTGCACTGAAGATAATCCTTAAAACCAAACCAAACCAAAGAAATGCAATGGGAGATATTAAAAAATGGCTTTAAAAAATATAAAGGAACAAATATCGCTTGTACTTCTATTATAGTGTTATTTAATTACTTGTTTATGAGTAATGAGGAACAGAAATTAACTCTTCATCATCATCTTCTAGTATCTTCAGCATTATATAACATTATCTTTACGACTTTACCTTACAATATCTTCACTATCACATAATAATATCCTCATCATTATACAACAAATTCTTCTTCATCACTTAATACTATGATATCCCTTTTAATCCTCTTATATTTACTATCATCTCCTAATTCGGAAGGTCAAAGTGAAATGAGAAATGCAGAAATAGTAAACGTGATCCTCACGGGAGCATTCTGAAAACCAGACTCTTGCGGGACTTGGTGCAATGCTTCACAGAACAAAGCTCTAGTACTTGGCACAATCTTTAAAGAACTATGATTGTGGTACTGGGCACAATCTTTACAGAACAGATTGCTGGCATCGAGCGAAATCTTTACAGAACAAAGCTCTAGCACTGGACACAATCTTTACAGAACAAAGCTGTAGCACTGGGCACAGTACTTCAGGCACTAAAATTACTGGAAATGGTCAGAGTCCTTCACACAGCAAATTACTGGCAGAAACTTCACATGAGGAATTAGACTGAATGGGAAGAAATGCAGATTTGAATTCATGCGAATATATCGTCCCTTATGTCCTGTATTACATACTGTTATCGACGATTTCTTAATATTCATCCGTAACATCCACTTTACAAAATACTATTCCTGCCCACTTATATAGACTGAAACACCTAGTGCAATAAACATAGATTCTGCATCGCTCAATGGTCTAGTTATTACGATCTTAGAATACCTAGTGAGCCATTTCAATTTTAGATCTCTGCGAAATCCCCCCTTACAATTATGCTTACAACGTACGCTAGACATAATGTCTCGGTATCTTACATCTACCTCTAGAGCGTAGTTCACAATTAGGGATGGTCAGACATGGAAAGCAGGCTTCGCAGATTCTGCATATTAATTGACCAACCCGCTAGCTAGGATGTTACAAGTCGAAAATACCACCGGCAAGGCTCCGCGCATGGAGGTGAGCTGTCGGACAAAGCAGCTTACAGATCCCTCAATGTAAAATGGTGTAAGAGGCATCTTAGCGTGATTTAAGTTAACAGTGGTCCGCACTGTCCCATAACCTATCTCTGATTGGAAAGGAACAGAAACTCCTGGAGCGAAAGTGGAGGAATAAATTTAGCAACTCGCTAAATCTAAATTACCTTCTATTCAACAGTCCCAGTGTTAAAATCAGAAGACAGACACTAGTGCTGAAATCTTGTCTAAATGTTTCATTGAGAAATAATTCGAATGTAATTCTGGTTAAAGATGATACCAGAGAATTTCCATGGAGTATAACAAATAAGCGACTGGGAATGTAAATTATTATTACATTTCATTTGTAATATACTGCATTTTTATTCCAGATGACCGATACTGTTTAGTATTCTATCTTTCTCCTATGTAATATTATTCTCTTGTATCAATCAGTATATCGGTGTAAATACACTCTGATTAGTAATGACCACTTCTACTATTTCTCCGCAGACCAAGATGCATTACTTTCTTCCACGAATGAATTTCTCTCTACACTGTTTACTTTGACTGCTTGTATTCGCTTATCCGAGTGAATCACGGCAGAAATGAGTGAACTTATATGCACTTCGCAAGACAATTTTTATAAGACAACTCATGTCATCCCCACATACAGGTAATTAATAAACCTATTTGTCATAAGAGGTTTTGATGTTATTAAAATATGGGATATCCTGGACAAATAGGTGTATCAGAGGATACCAGGATAGTTCCAGATAAGAGACTGGTCTTATAAGTAATACCCCCTTCTCTGAAAAGAGCAAGGGTGTATAGACATCAAGGTGGGGTCAAGCTATGTAAGTTCTCAGAGAAGATGATGATGTAGTACTCTGAGTCCCTAACTGCTACCTCTTGTGATCCCACAATGATAAATAATTAACTGTTTTGCTTTAATTTGGCTAGGTCTATGGTAATTTAATTAATATAATAGTTATTAATTCCAAACAGAACTTAACTTTAACAAAATTATTAAGCAAGACTGTATGAAATTTTATGTACAATTTAATTGTCCTGAACCTCAATCTTTTCAGGTCAGGAATACTCAAAAGCAAGAAAATGATATTTACAAATTAAAATAAATATATTGGAAACATCTTTCCATTTTGTAGAGTGTTCACTGGAATAACTTCACATACAGTTTCTGTTCATATGAGTGATAACTTCTGCTATTACTATGCAGTAAGTTTTCTTTATTATTTTGATGGTCTTATCTATTCATCCTAAAAAGGGTTGTAATCCTAGTTTGATTACTCTTGGGTGAATGATTGGATAAACTGACACTGGCCTTTATAAAGGACTTATCTTATAATGTTGCTGCTGATTCTCATATACACAAGTCAGGACCACAAACTTTATAGCTTCTGACTGAGAAGATGGGGTCTGGCTCCAGATATATAAGAAACTCTCATCTCCCACAAACTTCCTCTCAAGTGAATGCAGCCACGAGGTAATTTCGTGATATTACCTGGAATAGAAAGACAACCCATTCCATGTAGTAGTCTGCCTCAATTCACTCACCCACAAACGACATTAAGACTTACCCTTTTTCAGTTATTGTGCTAACAAGTTGCACAAGACCTTGAATTCCTTTGCCTACAGTCAGTTCCACGTAATCATTCCTTCTCTGTTTTGATTCAATGTTAGTGTCCTTAGTCCATGCTTGGCTTCCGTACGATAATCAGGTTAAGTACAAAACAGCATGTGACCTATTGATTACTTCATTCTAACCTTTTTTGTACGCCTATCACATGATCTTTGAACAGTGAGTCAATCCAGAAGAAAATACTAATTTAAATCTCTACTAACACTTACTGTCGTAATTTGTGCCATATTTGCAAACACTATACACATTTTTTTCATTTCGAACCTGTCTGCAAAACTACACACATTCATAAATGGGTCAGTATGGCAAAACACATTAGTTTCACTTTCTACTTAGCATTCGAACACATAGTCTGGCTATACCCAGGTTAATAATTAACAAAAGATACAAAAATACATATATCTTTCTTACCCGCAGGCAAATATATACACACACACAAGCTGAACTGGCCCTCAAAGGGATCTAGAGCTGCTCTCAGATCAGAAGGCAAAGACTTGTTTGTTACTGTCTTTAGATTCTGTCAGTTAGGTGCAGATTTTCAAATCGAGTGGCCCAGATCGTACGTCCTCGTTACTATTTATAGAACTACCCCTGCCCAATCGGAAACACAGTCAAAAATTTATATTTGAGACTAGTGACTTATGCGATTCTGAGCTTGTTTGTATAATCTGACTAATTTTAATTATTTTATATTACAGTTATTATTGGACCGATTTTAATTATCAAAAGTGATAATTAAACGGCCAATTGCTCCCTATCGTTCTATATGGTTTTCCTTTAGTTATTCCTTTGCAGTTCAATCTGGGTAATTTTTAAGTAATTAATTTTGGCATTACCCTGATATGAAAATATCCCTAAAATCAATTTTTCTAAGTCAATAAAAGTTTATAATGAGGGAATCTTTATGCTTATGTGTTAAGCAATATCAGTGCTATAATTTGAGATATCTCTTTCATTTTAATTATCCTTAGGTGTTAAGAAATAAAATCTCTTCGTTCGGTCAAAAACACAAAATAGTTATTGTCACCAAGTCAAAAAGGGTTCTTTATCCTTACCAAAAAGAGAAGCACTATGATTGGTTGTTAAATTTGTACTAGGCTCTTAGATAATTTTGTTGGGCGGTAAATTTTGACTTGGTTCCTAGACAAATTCAAATACACTAGATAAATTTTGGGCGGTAAATTTAACTGGGTTCTTATACTGCTTCAAATACTATAGTTATTTTTAGATTTAAATATTATAGCTAGTGTTTGAGCGGGGAAATTTTGAGCGTGTTGTCATACAGATTCAAATTCACTACACTATTGATCTTATCAGCCAGGAGCAATTTAAAAAAAAATGGTTGTTCTCTACTAAGCAGACCCCAGTGGAATCGTTAACCGCAAACTTCCAACAATGTACGGAGAGTTAAAGGCCGACGCACTATTTTGTATTCTGCAGTCTTGGGTCGTCAAAGAAAGACGTGTTGTTAAATACTGCTGTTTAAGAAGATTGTTGCGTGCATATTTTGACGCACATTTTACAAAAATCGATATGGCTATTTAATATGGGAAAAATATAGACATTCATTTATTTGTGTATGAAAATGCTGTTTATGGTAAAAGCGAGATAATCCATGTTTGATTCACACTTTTGATTATAGGAGTAATCGTTCTGGATATTGATCCAGCGCAAGGATATTGCGCTTGCGTTTGTACTTATTTTTTAGGGCCAGAAAATATATTAATTTGCTTATTGTGTTTATGGCCTGAATTCATATGTATTACATATTATTAGTACAAGTAGAATCAGTCCTATATTGTATATTTTGGTTGGGTAGGAGGGACTAGATTCTTGCTAGCGGAAGTATGAGTTGTCTTGACAAGTCGTGATGAGTTCCGATGTACCGCTTACAAATGGCGGGGTACGTTTTTCAAGAGCTGGTCCTTTCGTCAGAAAAAAAATGTCTTACGACGTGGTTTTTCTTCTGAAGGAGATGGTGTCTCTACGATAGTTTGTGTTAGAGACTCTCCTTATGTCAGTATATAGATGATTCGGACTCCAGGTAAACCCAGCTCCTATTTTTGATGATCTCTCGTCGGTTAGGCCTAGCTTGACTTTTGGTGCTTCGTTATGCTAGTGTCGTGTTTGGTATCGACGAAGATGACAGATTTTCCTGCAGCGGTTATGGCTACGTGAATTAACCTGATCACCGTAGAGCTGTATGGAAACATTTATGAAATCCTTTATATACCCATTATAAATTAACTCTGGCTTATATTCTCCTTCCTATGAATGAGTGAACGACAACTCAGGGAGGCAGCCATGTTGGATTTCAGTCATCATATGTTTTGATCACTGCCAAGAGAACAGATTATTTATCTTATTATCGGACAGTGACAGGGAGATCTCAATCTTGCTAGAAACCCCCTTTCGTGGTTTCATAATATATACTACAAACTATGGACGTCAAGTAACTTTGGTTATTTATCGATCCGCCCTTCACTGACGCGTTTAGTCAGATAGGGGGATGTGGCCATAATGTATCATGACATTGAACTTTTGATGTACTGCCCATTATTTCTGAATGTGTCATGACTTCAGATCTGCTATGTATACCTACAAATTGATATGTCAACGAACCATGATGTACTCGTATGTCCCAGTGTGTACGTCTGAATAAATTGAGTAAACTAAGATTCCAGCAGTCTGCATTGGTGCCTTGTAGACACAAGTGTGAGTGGTTATATTGGTCAGCACACGAACAGTACACCATTCGCGGTAATCACACTCTACACTTCTACTTCATACATACACCATCCTGCGTCGGCTGAAGTGACCAAGTTTAGGGCCTGCTTCCCCTGGAGCCTTTGCCTTCCCTAACTCAGGACTAGGGTGAGTTACCCATTTACAGCTGGGTAGACTGGAGCATGCCTGATCTCAACAACACACCACTCTTCCTTACAGAGCAGACAGACTGATACTTTACAGTGTGTGTGTGTGAAAGCAACTTTACAGAGTGGAAAGAACAAGACTTTACAGTGGCGAGCCAGATTCCTGGGTCCAGCTTACGCAGTTTTTGTGTTGAGAATCTCAGTTTACAGCTGAAAGAACATTTGTTTGAACACATCAACACCAGTAGGACAGCTATACAGTCGATGTCAGCTTCAGCGCTTGTTGACAGTTTTTCGCTGTACAGACAGTATTACACAGGACAGTGGTATCAAGTGTAGAAAATATCTGGAGCAATATTGTTGACATTTCTCAACGTACAGAAGAATCACAGTGTTGCTGAACATAAAGTGCATAGTTCATCGTTGGTTCTTCAGATGCTCAACAGAGAAAAATTGACAGTGTAATAGTTTAAAATTAAATCTATTACTGAATAAAGTGGCAAGTTATTAGTATTAAAATAAACTGTGCCTGCTTTACAACACTATACCTGCAACACATTCCATTCATGACATAAATGATATTGTATGCTATATGCTATTTATGCTTACATGTTATTTGTTTATATGTGTAGGGGTTTATATGTTGCGGGCCTGGATGGGTGGTGACTAGAACAGGAAATACCGAGTGATATTGGTCTTGTTCTGGCGTTCGATAGGGAGCAATTTCTTAATTGAAATTTGCATGCAACATAGTTTGCAAATATTTTGGTTAGTTGTGACGACTGTTTCATATTTGTATTTGTAACATTTTTTGTGTTCCTTAGTTTTGTTTGATTTGTTTGTATAATTGTAGGTCTCATCTTTTCTTTCATTTCAGTTTTTTACACCCTTATGTTTATACACTGTGGCGTTATTTGTCTTGTTATCTTATGGCAGTTATCATCACGGTTTCTGTGATCATTTTTTTTCATTTCTCCTATTTGATTTAATTTGATCTCTGCAAATGTTTTCAGATTGTCTTTTCTTGTTTGTCATTTGTAATGTCTTTAGTTGACATATGACGTATAGTGGTATACACTGATAGTATAGTACAGATCAGTACTTTCTGATTGTTATTGTTATAAAACAAAATGTACAAGACCTTTGTAAGGCTTGTCTCCCAAAGTGATTGGTAAAGGGAAATATTTTTTTTCCACAGGTACTCAAGTGATCTTTGATTACATTGAGGTATACAAGACCTTTGTAAGGCTTGTCCCCCACAGTATTTGAGATACAATTATTGTTGTCCACAGGTACTCAAGTTATCATTGGTTATTATAAACCATACAAGTTTGGACTAAGACTAAGTCTAAGGTATAGACTTGTCTCCCATTAACTTGAAAGAGGGTAATTTATTTACTTTTTCAGGTTTCTGATTTAAGAAGACAATATGTCTACATTAGATTATTTTATTACTCAAGGAAAATCTCTTGATAAGACTGGAAAAGACTTAGAACAATGGGCTGTTGCTCAATATGACAAAGCATTAGCTGCAGAAGAGAAAAAAACTGCTGCTGCTGTTGAAGAAAAAAAAGCTGCGGCTGAGGAGAGAAAACTTCAAATAGAAGAAAAAAAAGCTGCTGCAGAAGAAAGGAAAGCAATAGCTGAAGAAAAAAGATTAGAAAAAGAAGCTGATACTGCTGCTGAACTTAAGAAATTGCAGATGCAAGTGGAGGAAAGGAGATTTGATGCAGAACAGAAGAAATTAGAAGCTGCTGCAGAACAGAAGAAATTAGAAGCTGCTGCAGAACAGAAAAAATTAGAAGCTGCTGCAGAACAGAAAAAATTAGAAGCTGCTGCAGAACAGAAAAAACTAGAAGTTGCTGCTGCTGCAGAACAGAAGAAATTAGAAGCTGCTGCAGAACAGAGAAGATTAGATAGAGAAGCTGAAGAGAGAAAAGCAATAAGAGAACATGAGTTTGAATTAGAGAAATTAAAATTGACATGTATGAGTAATGTTAATCAGGCATCTGGTGGTAATGGTAAACCCTTCGTGTACAAGGTCAAGGTACCAGCGTTTAACCCTACCAGTGATGACATAACATTTTGGCTTTCTAGATTTGAACGGGCTTGTCGATCTCATAATGTTGACAAATCACAGTATGTGAATCAGTTGTCTGAAAATCTAAAAGGGGAGTCTCTGAGTAAGTTATATTTTGTTGAAGAGGCCGACAAAGATAATTATGATGCTGTTAGGGCAGCTTTGATAAAGAGATATCAGCTGTCTGAAGAAGGTTATCGTCTTTTGTTTAAAACAATGAGACCTGAGGTAGGTGTAGAATTCTCAGAATTCATCTCAAAAGCACGAATTACACTTTCACGATGGATTGAATTATCCAAAACAGAGAAAACATTTGATGGTCTTACGGATTTATTGCTAAGAGACAAGGTCATGTCTTCTGTAAATAAATCATTCCTAGAGTTCTTACATGAGCGTAAACCTAGTACAATAAAGCAAATGGAAGAATATTGTGACCAGTATGCCACGGCACACCCTGACATGATTCTTAGTAACTCTAACATTAAAGAGAGTATGCCAGTTGCTTCGGCAACAGAATATAATCAGAATTACTCACACAAATTCCAAGGAGCTAAAAATAAATTTGATAAAAAGGTTAATTGGAATAAGTATCAAAACCAAGATAACCACTCAAATCAGAGTTCTTCTTCGAAGAACTGGAATCGGGCTGATAGTCCTCGACACGCGAGGGGTGCCCATAATGTTAGAAATTCTCGGAAAGGGAGTAGCTATAGGAACTACCCAAGTGCTTCATGGAGACAAAAGAAACAATATTACAGGGATACTCAATTTAATGAGCATGATGATTATGATCATGAATATTATGATTCAAACCCAAATAGGGGTTATAACAGAGGCAATAATAATTATAGAGACAATTATAACCGAGGTAGATCACAACACAAAAGACATGGTAAATCTTATTACCAGGCTAACTCTGCACAACAGGAGTTCCACGACACCGATAATCAGAATAATGATAAAAAAGACTCCAATAGTGTAGCGAATTCCGCTTTTGATTTTGCTAGAGCATCTGAGTGTTCGCAATGCAAAACATTATTCGATCCAACCACAGTGTCTACTTTAAGCTGCGGTCACCCACTTCCCGCTCTCCATGCGTCAATTGCGCATAATGGAAGGGGTGCTCTTGTCTTTAATAGGGGCCTAATAGATGGTACTCCGGTATCAATTCTTTTTCGACTCGGGGTGCACTACAATTGGAGTGAGGCAATCACTCGTAAATCCTTCTCGAGCTACAGGCAATATAGTCAAATGTGTAACATTTGGTGGCACATTGGAGAAGTACTCCACTGCCATTATCAATATTGCTACGCCTTTCTTTACAGGAGAGGTGCAAGCATGTCTCTTGCCGAATCCGATCGCTGATCTTATCATCGGTCGCATTCATGGAGTGAAAGAATGCACTCCACAGCAAATTTCTAATTGGGAAAATGTTAATATGCAATCTGCTAATGCAGTAATCACTAGGGCTCAAGCTCTCAATATGCCACAATCTTCACATTCTGAAGATAATGATGCGCAGATCCAAGATGATCCCTTGGAGATTTCCCACGATTCCTTTATCAAACAGCAGGAAGATGATCCTACTCTAAAGAAATTCTTTACTCTGGCAACAAAAGGTGATCCGAATAAGGATACTAATCGTAAATCTTGGATTACGTTGAAGAATGGCGTACTTGTACGTATGGTACAAGACTCCGCTAAGTCCATTCATTCTCAAATCCTTGTGCCTAAAAATATGAGAGTTAAAATTTTACAGCACGCTCATGATTCGCAGTGTGCTGGACATATGGGTTTTTTTCCCGTACTAAAGCTAGAGTTCTTCAATCTTTCTTTTGGCCTGCGGTGAATAAGGACATACGAATCTATTGTCGATCTTGTAAAGTATGTCAAGAGATTAAATCCAGAGGTCCACGCCATGATGCACCTATTCAGGCTGCAGACATTCCCATTCGGCCATTTCAAAAAATGGCAATAGACATCATTGGTCCATTTAAGATAAAGTCTGCTAGAGGACACCAATTTATTTTGACGTGTGTTGATATGTGCACACGTTGGCCGGAGGCTGTTCCTCTAAAGAGCATAACTACTGCTGATGTCGCAGATGCTCTTTGGTTAATATTTTCTCGTCTGGGATTTCCAGCAGAAATATTATCCGACCATGGTACCCAACTCATATCGGATACCATGTCTCAAGTAATGTCGACTCTGAAGATAGAGAGATCGCTGAGTAGTATTTATCATCCTATGTCCAATGGGATGGTGGAACGTTTGAATAGAACTCTGAAAAACCTACTAGGTAAGATAACAGAAGATCATCCTCAGGATTGGGATAGGGTTTTACCCGCGGCTCTCTTTGCATATAGAGAGGTCGCCAACGAACATACAGGATTTTCTCCCTTTGAACTTGTCTTTGGCGCGAAACCGCGAGGTCCTATGTCCTTACTGCATGATCTTATAACTGCTGATAATATTGTCGATGACACAAAATCCTCTTATGAATATGTCATCGCACTTAGACACAAGATTATTGAAGCATGCAAATTGGCAACTGCTTCTTCTGAATTTGCGAAACAGAAGGCAAGGGAATTTGCCAATAAAAAAGAGATGTTTGCGTCAACTTTGTCCAGGTGACAAAGCATTTGTCTTGCTACCTTGTAGGGAAAATAGACTTCTCATTTCTTGGAAAGGTCCGTACGATATAATATCAAAGGTTTCCGATGTTGACTATATCGTCGATATTGACGGGAAGCGTAAAACCTTCCACATCAACATGCTCACGGAATTCCATGAACGTCCTGATTATTTACAACCTGTTTTCCAGGCAACGGACGATTTTCCAGTCCAACATGGACAGTACTCATCTCTGTCAGTAATACAGGATGAGGAAACGAGTTTCTCGGATGTAAATTTACCTTTTCCAATGATTCCTCTTCACTCTAATGAATCATGGAAAGATGTTGCAATTTCTCCAGAATTATCTCCAGGAGAGCAGAAACAAGTTTCTACTATGTTAGAACAATTTCAGGATGTCCTTACTGACATTCCTGGTCAAACTGATGTCATTCAACATGACATTATTCTTACTGACCATAGTCCTATAAGAGTCAGACCGTATCCTATCCCGATACATTTTCAAGCACAGGTAGAGAAAGAGTTAGATGAGATGATAGAGTTAAAAATTATTGAACCATCCACATCAGCATATTCTTCGCCGATGGTTATAGTACGAAAAAAAGACAATAACATACGTCTTTGCGTGGATTATCGCAAATTGAATCAAGTGACTAAATTCGATGCTGAACCTATGCCTTTACTAGAAGAGCTACTTACGAGACTATCGAATTCTCACTTCTTTACTAAACTCGATTTGTCTAAGGGATATTGGCAAGTTCCACTATCCGAACACGCCAAACCGTTTACTGCTTTTTCGACGCCTAGGGGTCTATTCCAATGGAATTTCATGCCTTTCGGTCTTATGAACGCCCCTGCTACATTTGTACGCATGATGCGTCGAATCCTATCTCATCGCTCAGATGTCATTGCGTATCTTGATGACATCTGTCTTTTCAGTGATACTTGGAACGATCACTATAACGGTATAAATGAACTATTGTCTATCTTACGCGAGCATAACCTGACAGCGAAACCATCGAAAGCATGTATTGGTTTTAGCGAAATATCTTTCTTAGGACACCGTGTTGGTCATGGGTTCCTAAAAACAGAAGACCATAATACAAGTAAGATACTTAACATTTCTATTCCTAAGACTAAAAAGCAAGTACGAAGTCTTTAGGTCTAATACAATTTTATGGACGATTCATCCCGAATCTGTCCTCCATTATGTCACCTCTTTCTTCCTTGCTAAAGAAAGGGTCTCCTAATGTAGTCCATTGGACTCAAGAATGTCAATCCTCTTTGGATAAGGTTAAAACTATGTTTTCTACTTCACCTATCCTAGTATTGCCTTCTAAGGATAAGACATTTATTCTTCGTAGTGACGCTTCATCCACCGGGATTGGAGCTGCACTAATGCAAGAGTACTCTGGAACTCTGCATCCTGTGATGTATATTTCTCGGAAATTAAATGCCGCAGAGAAGAATTACTCGGTCCTAGACCGTGAATTATTGGCTATGGTTTGGTCAATCCTTAAACTGTAAAGATTTCTTTTCTGGGCGCGCATTTCATTGTGGAAACTGACCAGAAAGCTCTTACGGCTATTCAGAGTAAAAATCTGAAGAGCGCGAGATCAACGCGATACGCGATTGCTCTACAGCCATTTCATTTTTCAGTGCGAGCTATCCGTGGGTCAGAAAATGTGATGGCAGATATTTTGTCTAGATGCCCACATGATTCATAACTGTTATACAACTTTGATACAGTTGTTTCTATGTTGAAATGTGTACACATATGTAATATATCATATATTGATTGTAACACTACTTAGCGGTTCATTGATATGTATTCACCGCTGATCTTTCAATGTTTTTCGTCTTTGATGATCATGATGTTAAGATATCTTAGATGGAATTTATGTATAAACTAATGTGGAAATTGTGTCATTGCTAATATTGTAGTATGCGTTGGTGACACCTCTCTGGAAATATTTATACTTAGAGAAGTACTTTCTCTAAGGTCATAAAACTTATGCTTATCATCTGCGCATTGTTATTGGTGCCTTGTGAGCCTATTGTATGTTGCTCCTAGATGTATTTCAAAAAAAAAATGTACCATTTTTTTTTCCCGAGGGGTGTGGTAATCTGTTGCGTGCATATTTTGACGCACATTTTACAAAAATCGATATGGCTATTTAATATGGGAAAAATATAGACATTCATTTATTTGTGTATGAAAATGCTGTTTATGGTAAAAGCGAGATAATCCATGTTTGATTCACACTTTTGATTATAGGAGTAATCGTTCTGGATATTGATCCAGCGCAAGGATATTGCGCTTGCGTTTGTACTTATTTTTTAGGGCCAGAAAATATATTAATTTGCTTATTGTGTTTATGGCCTGAATTCATATGTATTACATATTATTAGTACAAGTAGAATCAGTCCTATATTGTATATTTTGGTTGGGTAGGAGGGACTAGATTCTTGCTAGCGGAAGTATGAGTTGTCTTGACAAGTCGTGATGAGTTCCGATGTACCGCTTACAAATGGCGGGGTACGTTTTTCAAGAGCTGGTCCTTTCGTCAGAAAAAAGTGTCTTACGACGTGGTTTTTTCTTCTGAAGGAGATGGTGTCTCTACGATAGTTTGTGTTAGAGACTCTCCTTATGTCAGTATATAGATGATTCGGACTCCAGGTAAACCCAGCTCCTATTTTTGATGATCTCTCGTCGGTTAGGCCTAGCTTGACTTTTGGTGCTTCGTTATGCTAGTGTCGTGTTTGGTATCGACGAAGATGACAGATTTTCCTGCAGCGGTTATGGCTACGTGGAATTAACTGATCACCGTAGAGCTGTATGGAAACATTTATGAAATCCTTTATATACCCATTATAAATTAACTCTGGCTTATATTCTCCTTCCTATGAATGAGTGAACGACAACTCAGGGAGGCAGCCATGTTGGATTTCAGTCATCATATGTTTTGATCACTGCCAAGAGAACAGATTATTTATCTTATTATCGGACAGTGACAGGGAGATCTCAATCTTGCTAGAAACCCCCTTTCGTGGTTTCATAATATATACTACAAACTATGGACGTCAAGTAACTTTGGTTATTTATCGATCCGCCCTTCACTGACGCGTTTAGTCAGATAGGGGGATGTGGCCATAATGTATCATGACATTGAACTTTTGATGTACTGCCCATTATTTCTGAATGTGTCATGACTTCAGATCTGCTATGTATACCTACAAATTGATATGTCAACGAACCATGATGTACTCGTATGTCCCAGTGTGTACGTCTGAATAAATTGAGTAAACTAAGATTCCAGCAGTCTGCATTGGTGCCTTGTAGACACAAGTGTGAGTGGTTATATTGGTCAGCACACGAACAGTACACCATTCGCGGTAATCACACTCTACACTTCTACTTCATACATACACCATCCTGCGTCGGCTGAAGTGACCAAGTTTAGGGCCTGCTTCCCCTGGAGCCTTTGCCTTCCCTAACTCAGGACTAGGGTGAGTTACCCATTTACAGCTGGGTAGACTGGAGCATGCCTGATCTCAACAACACACCACTCTTCCTTACAGAGCAGACAGACTGATACTTTACAGTGTGTGTGTGAAAGCAACTTTACAGAGTGGAAAGAACAAGACTTTACAAAGATCATTTGGAAGTGTGCCCGAGTAAGATCCATCCAAGCGTGATTAACAAGGTGGGATGAATACATAAACAACACACACTCTGAAGATAGCACCCTCATTATTTCTTACTACTGGTAGGAGGAGGTTAAAAGTTAGTTGCTTATCCTTTACAGGACGTGGCAATCAACCCCAGCTTTTATTGGCTGTTTGTGATTTTTCTAGGCAATTTTTTCATTCAGTAGTTTGCCATTGCTTTCTGAACGGTACGGCGCTTATACCATTGTTAAAAATCCACACAAAGCGATTTGCTTCCAAACCGCCTGCAGCAGGTTTCGAACCTGGTATATCTGGATTATGAAACTGCGTTCATATCCATTAGGCCACAGACGCCGAGGAGAAAGTCAGTAAAACAAGCTGACAAAAGTAAGCAATCTAAAGCATGTTGTCTAAAGGCACCAATAAGCAGCAAACACACATACCTCACAAAAGTTTCAATTATTTAAATTTGAGCTAAATACAGAAAGACAAGAACAAGACAAGTGCCAGTTGAATAAGAGATGAGAAGAATTCACTGCAGATGGATGAGACACGCATTAAGGAAAGTGGTTGATAGCATTATAAAGCACCCTTGTTCTGGAATCATCCAGGTAAGAAATGTAGAGGGAGACAAAATAAATCATGGAGAAGATCAATAGAGACAGGAAGGAGATTAACAAGACATAGAAAGACATAGAGCCGATGACACGGGACAGGAAGACTTGTCATAAGTTTTTTTGAAGGGTTATGCTCCTGTCGAGTAGAGGGAATATAATTTATTAAAATATGTTTCAGAATCAGTGGTCCTAATGATGTCATACTCCTCCCTGGTCTCCTGGGTAGTGAGATTGGTGATATATATATATATATATATATATATATATATATATATATATATATATATATATATATATATATATATATATATATATATATATATATATATTCTAAAGGCGGCGAACTGACCTCTACATCTCATGGTAGAAGTGTAACGACTAAGTAAGTATACATATATATATCTTGCCATAAGTTTGTTGAACTTGCAGGACTTACCATAAGGCCAGTGCTCTTTTTTGGGAACTGAGGGATGGTGAATAACTAGTGTTATCTGAAGTTACGCTTCATGTTTATTTGATTCTTGACGTACCTGTCATCTGAAGTTTGTTTTTTGTCTTTGTTTTTGTTTTTTCAATAATATTTCTATTGTCTTAAGCTATTTGAGGATGGTGATGGAGCTATAAACCTTTCTCTAGTTATTTCAATCTTCACCAAGCTAACGGAAGTTGCCTTCCCTTAAGTACTCAGTAATCGTATTACTAGGAAAAACTCCAATCTACCCCACAAGTCAAATCTAATTTTCATGTATATTTCTGAGTAAGATTTTAGGGCATATCACCACTCTTTATTCATCTCGAAGAGATATATACCTCTATTTTTTTTCTCTCTATCCAAATATCATCATTTATGTGAGTTGAAAAAGTCCATGTCATAGCAGAAATGCCAGTATTTATCGCAGTACTAATAATCATTGATTACGTCAGTGCCTAAATTCAGTGATTATGTCCTGCAGAAAACTAAGTGATTATGTCAGAGTGAACGGTCAGTGTTTATGTCAGAATAAAAAGTGTTACATAGTACACTCAGGTCTATATTGTGTCAGCTATTGCGCGCTGTAGCTCCCACCCCCTCCCGATGACGTACATAAATGCTTGCTTTTCATGGTATTACATGCGCTGATGTAATACACTAGAAAGTATCTCCCGACTTGGTAGATCCGTGTGGATACATTGGGCTTTAGACCTAAGATTAAATTGTAAAATAAAAGAAAATCCATAGTACTGAAGCCGGACTGATTGAATCGAAATAGATGAGCCGCGGATGTTGTAGTGTTCATTTGTTTAGAGCTGGCATTTGTTCAAGATTGTTAGAGTTTAGAATCTCTGTATATGTTCATGTTCCGTTACAGAGCTGACCGACAACTCTACATATGTGTTAATTCAGCGGAGAATATATTTCTGGGCTGCAATTGAATTCACCCTACCTCCACATTTTTCCTAGCATTCGCTGGGTGGCTCACTTTATTGTATTTTTTGCTTATAAACATTAGATTATATACTTGTTTCTAAATATGTTTATTCAACTTTTATATAAAATACAAGCAATGGAAACAGCATTCTTCAAAATGATCTTTGCATAATCATTCATAGAACATGTCACAAATGACAGAGTTGCAAAACTTCGTACAACAAACTAGGTTATGGGACCATAGAAAGATCTGTCTACTAGAAATCGTGGGCAAACGTCAATGATATGACCATATGCCTAGATCACAGGGACTGTCACGTGACTGTACTTAGACCATTCCAGCGACAACAAACATGGGCTAGACCAAAGGTACGCTGGATATACTTTTCTTCTTCTTCTTCAAGTACCATGCCTACTGGTGTAGGAGATCATGTCTCTCCACAACTTTCTGTCTCCAGTACAATTTATTAATTCTGCTGTTGACTTCTTTCCATGCCACGATGTCAAACTGTCCATTATTTATTCTCTTTGTATTCCCCTATCTCTTTTTCCTTCAATCTCACCTGTTTTTACGATAGATTCTAGCTTTCCTCTTCTCATAACATGCCCAAAAAAGTGGATTGCTTCTTTCTAACACAGAACATGCAGAAATAGAAATGAAATACGTTCGCAGAGACGCGAATGCTGGCACAAGAAAGTCCTAATTTGGAAACAGATAATCAAGCGCTCAACAGAAAATGGTGACTCATCGACCACCTAGATTGCAGGGCGAAGATGGAAGAAGGACGGACATTTAAACGTGTATGATTTCCTGTAAGTCGAGTAGAGCAATAGCACTGCAGTAATAAACAAAGAACTAAAGACAGTGTAAATAACTTGTGACCGCTATGCAGGAAGTAAAGATGGCAGTAGTAGTGCAATTTTATTGTTTTTATTTTTGTTGATCAAAATCCGCCTCACTGCACTCCGGGCAAACCCATAGGTGCTCAGTCTCTCTCAGCAAATGTTGAAGAGTATGAATGCTAATTGTTCCTGTAGCACGCTGGTTGTACATACGACACATGCATCCTCTTTCACGTCCAACTCTGCTAGTCCCACGTTTGATGCCAAACTCCGATGTCAAGAAAAATGCTGCATTGGCAGGGCAATTGTTAACTTATATCGGTCCGCAGCCTTTTATGAAGAATTAAGCAATTATTAATGTCAGCTCGTTCAAGCCCCCACCGTGATTTACTCCGTGGAATTCTTATTATTATGGTATAGCTCTGTTTAGAATGGATTTAGTAAATTGACTGAGACAAACATGCAATACATTCAAAATGATTAAATCGAAGTTAAATTTGTATGATTACAAATAACAAATTTAATAATTACCTAAGTTTTAACAGTTTAAAAAAATGAATAATGATTTATCAGGAAAAAATATCACTGTTGTGATGGACTGGTTATTTAATGTAAGAAGTCATTTGGCAGCTGTGACAGAGTATGAAAATCGAACATCTCGATCAGTCGCTTTACTCCCACAGTCACCCCTCATTTTTATTTTGCAAGCAAATCGTCCAACGTGGGTTTACCCCGCTTCCTAATTAGCATGTACGTTGGTTACGTGTAAGCCATGCCACTCTCGCTATCCGCATTGCTTATAGTTAGCCACACCTACCTGTCTTCTTTTTACGCGCTATCTAAAGCAGATATTTAGATTCATAACTGTCATTCCTTCAAAAGGGGGCGGGCCAGGGCGTCTGCCCACTGTACAACAAACACGTGGAAGTAGAATTGTTTGAAGTTCATTACACGTCCGGCATTTCGCCGAGATCTGAAAACCTTTGTTGTTGATTAACACCAGGTAACAGAGCAGACGGAGAACCCCGTTGCCTGTGGAAGAAATCTCCGCTGGAACGACGATGTCGTCGGCAAAGGTGTGTAAAAAAGCTTTCATTCAGGAATTGACCGTAGAATTTGCTTTAGGTGCGAATTTCCGCATATAGGAGGGAAAGAACGGCATTTCTAAATATATAGTCATTCTCATCAAACTCAGTTATCAGTTTGCTACAGGATTTCTTGAATATTCTAGCTCGCTATTATAAGAGCCATATTACAAATTGGATACTTTAATACGTGGAGATAATTTCAGTTTCCTGATTTGCGGTAATAATATTATTAGCATTTAAGTGTTTTAACGTGTTTAAGTTTCATTATATTTCATTGGGATATTTGTGTTAATTGAAACGTATTAAATAAACATATAGCAAATTTCTCCAGCTGCAAACGTAAATTTAATTACCCGCTATTTCCCCAGTGAGAGATGCTTCAAATAATTATAAGCCGCTAGGCGATTGATAATTGACGAAATACCATTTAATTCTATTCATATGTGTGTAATTTTATAAACGACTAGTGTTCATATCTCGTGTTAAAACCGTTAAGATAAACAAGACACTCGTGGGTTTTTTTAATATATATATATAATTAAATACCGGAGTGATTAACAGGTCTTACCTAAACACGTAGTGTGTTAGGATATGATTTATATTATGATTACATGTTTATCTATTTTCTACATCTAGGCTGGTCACACCCTTGCGATCTAGCGGTCTTACGGTATTACGGTTGTGAAATCTGTTTGTTGTCACCCTGTGCGGTCCACCCTCTCCATCCATGAGAGTGGTCAAAAACCAGAACATTAACAATAAAATTTAAATTCTAACTGGAAAAGAATTATATACCAGAAAATCTCTCCATATATATATCTATTACTGGCCTCCTGTGGCAGAATTTATATCACTGTTTCTAAACACATATGACAGTAAAGTTTCTTACCACGGAATTATACGCGAGAGAACTCACTGGTCATACTCGGCTATTTCCTTCAGAGAACAGCCGAGGAGTAACTTTCTTTCTGTTTAAACATTTCATCACGTCAGAGAGTGTCACAGCCACCTGAGGCTAGACCACACTAGGACAATATATTTACTTTTTAATTCCCAGGACGGTGTCACCACAATAGAAACACTTATCCCAAGCTAATACCTGCAGTGAAAGGAGGAATATCCGGGAAAAATTCTAACGCATCAATTTCAGCGACTCCCGGGAAATAGCAGTCAGCAAACCGGATAGTCTGGGACTGCAATTGACAACAAATCTGACTGAATAGTCTTAATACCGGTTAGTGTTTAAATTCCATGGAATGTATGCTGCGTCAACATTTTGGTAAGCAAATCTGAAAGTGGCCACCGTATACATGTAGTGAGTGAACGGATAGAAAGAAACTTATTTCTTATGTTACCATTAACATACCAATTCTCTTTAGTTATTTCTCACTAATCATAATTTTCATGGGATAGGTTAAATTAAGGACTTATTCTTTACCCGTCATGACTATTCCCCACTCCCACTATTAATTTTTGATCTCTTTGGGTTAACTACCTCTGTTGGGATTTTCCTTGTTTTTCTTTTATAAGAGGGAGGGCCTATTAGAGTAGATGTCATTTTTGTTTGTAAACTATAATTCATTGATGTAAATGCTTTTCTTGATGTGATATTTCTAGTGAAAATAAACATAATAAACCATAAGCTATAGTGTTGGTCAAACCCCTGCCCTTATATATATATATATATATATATATATATATATATATATATATATATATATATATATATGTTATCCATAGTTTTGTTTTCACGTCTGTACGTATTTCTGTCACAAAATTGTGTGTGTACGTGAGTGTTGTGTAACTCGTATTTTGTACAAGGAGAGAAAGTGCGTCTAATTTAAATATAGTCGTAAGATAGGCTGGATTAGAGCAATTACTCAATCCAAGACTGTTCTTTCCCTTACACTATCACCCTCGTGAAAAAATAACCTATTTCTTACACCTTACTCTCACATAGTTATCACTATCACCTCTGCTCGGACGGCACCACAAATATCTAGACCTATCTTATCAAAAATTACGACAGCAGCTTATAGGTTTCACTTAGCTGCCAATGGTAATTTCTTCTCCCGCTGGGTTTTTTGGGTTCTGTGCAGATAGGTCACTGGAGTTCTCGCGTCTCTGGTCACGACTGTAGGGCTCAGCACGTTCCCAGAAATGTCAGGGAGTGTTTACGAAGTTGGTCCCTAATTTTAAAGCTCCGCCCACTTGTCCCTTCTTGTTCCAGAAATAGTACTCTCAACTGGTACCACCAACAACTATGGTAAATTAATAGAAACAAAAAGATCTCCTGCGTTTTCCGACACATAGTTATGGGTCCCTTTCTCCTATTCCACCATCCCATCTACCTCAGACTTTACCCTCGATGAGAATTAAACTTAATCCCTCGAGAGGAAACTTTCATTACATTTACATTGAATAGCTTTATATTTACTTTACATTCAAATGAAAAGATATAGATAGGGATAGATAGAATATGTTTTAATTTACATCTACACTGATTGAAAAGCTTTGAAACTTTCATTTAGTTTTAAAGTGCATGTGTTTAAATAGACATTTACATTGGTTTGAAAATGAAATATTATAATTAGAATGTACATCATTTCTTTCATCTTTCCCTTCCTGCTCCATATGGAACTTGGGACTATCTATGCTTTTTAGTTCTCTTTAAGAAACTAGCAATAAAGCAGTCACCAGCCCTTGCAGTGGTGGTTCGTGAATTCATCATTCTATATGATGAGGCTGCTAGCCTCAAATGACTTGGACATCCATTTAGCAATTTTCACATATCAAATTCAAGTGGCAATATATATATATATATATATATATATATATATATATATATATATATATATATATATATATATATATATATATATATATATATATGTCGCGAAATCCCTCGCCCGACCTCTTCTTTCTCTCTCTCTCTCTCTCTCTCTCTCTCTCTCTCTCTCTCTCTCTCTCTTGTTTTCTAATGCTCCAGGAATGACCCAAGATACCGGGGATTTTCCAGTTCATTGTCGATGGCCCATCAGCGGGGAATACCGGCAAGTGACCGGGGTGAACCCCGCCCAACGAATGGCCCATCAGCGGGGAATACCGGCAAGTGACCGGGGTGAACTCCGCCCAATGACCCAAATAGTTGGGGATCTCCAGTGACCGGGTGAAGACCACAGTAGCCGGGGATTTCCGGGTGACCAGGAGTTTAGGGATTCCCGACTTAGCTGAGGTCAGCGACCACTGTTACCTGTATATATGGAAGAATATATCGGATATAGTTTACTCACATTTTGCAAGCCCCGGCGGAAACTTCTAAGCATATAATCTGTCAGAAACCAGAATACCAAAGAATTAGCTATATATATATAGTATATGCCGTTTTTGAGCCAAATTCAATCTTGGAATCAATGCGGGTGAGCGAAATGCATTATCTTCTTATATGCAAGTATTTGTATTGAATGTTTGAACTGCTTTTCATTATTATTTCATTATATGCAATTAACATTAGTTAATGTTTGCACTGCTTTTCAGTCAATTTCATACTTTCATGTAATGGTTGTATATACATTATGGAATCCATATGTTTACTGTTATATGATTTTTTTTGTATGATTTTTGTACGCCTTTGATGTCCTTCAGGTTGTTTTACAGAAAGCATTTGCGCTACCCTGCCCGCTTCTTTTAGTTAATGGTTGTAACCATTATCGCATTCATGTATTTAATGTATGATTTTGTAATGCCTTTACAACAGTTGATAATATATGTATGCCTATGCCCCTACCCTATTAATATCATATGTTTGCAGCTCGAAGAATGGCGCTCAACATTGGTCCTTGCCATTTACGTAATAATATCAATGATATCTGAGCCTGGTTTATGGACCACACTCAGGACAAATTAATGCCTCTAACCAGAGAGCTAAATAGAATGTTCCTTTGTATTATCTCCTAGCTCCCTGGTGGTGACAAAAGGCAAGGGAAACTCGCAGTCGTGTAGTGAAACCTTGCAGTACTTGATACGAATTATTCCAGCAACTTGGCCGGGGGAAGAAACCTTGCAGTGATAGTGTGACGTCATACAGCAGCAACCCATTCATGATAAGTGCACTTTTAAAAAGGACCAAACACTAATCGATCTTAGGTCATACCAGTCAATGATTAAAATTAGGACATAAACATCAGCCATCGTGAAAGGGTACCCTAATATAAACAGAACTTTTGTGTAGACTATTTTTATCTCCATTTACCCAGTGCTGTATACATTAACGGTATACATATATATATATATATATATATTGGTTTTTTTTTCCTTGTGTTTTTCTGTAACCAATTTAGCTTGGTCTAATATACATAAATTCATAGAAACGAAGTTCACTGTTGTTTCTTTCTTTCACTATATGTTCTGTATTGCTTGGTAGTTAACTGTTTTTGATAATTATTATCTTAATTACCAGCTGGGGGTCTCTAGAGCCATATCAGTACCTCAGGGGAAGTGTGGCTGAAGACCTAACATACTCTCAGGATCCTTGATGGGATTTGCTTCTTTGCTTAACTGAGAAGAGTTTAAGTTTCAGTCTCCTGAAACATTTCTTCTTACAAGTGTCAGACTATTACTTACAGCGAGCCAAAAGACACTGTGGAAGAGATTGGTACTCTCTTTTTATTCTTCTATCTATCCTTTCTTCTACCCTGTCGCCACAAACTGGGGGCTATTGTCGCGAAATCCCTCGCCCGACCTCTTCTTTCTCTCTCTCTCTCTCTCTCTCTCTCTCTCTCTCTCTCTCTCTCTCTCTCTCTCTCTTGTTTTCTAATGCTCCAGGAATGACCCAAGATACCGGGGATTTTCCAGTTCATTGTCGATGGCCCATCAGCGGGGAATACCGGCAAGTGACCGGGGTGAACCCCGCCCAACGAATGGCCCATCAGCGGGGAATACCGGCAAGTGACCGGGGTGAACTCCGCCCAATGACCCAAATAGTTGGGGATCTCCAGTGACCGGGTGAAGACCACAGTAGCCGGGGATTTCCGGGTGACCAGGAGTTTAGGGATTCCCGACTTAGCTGAGGTCAGCGACCACTGTTACCTGTATATATGGAAGAATATATCGGATATAGTTTACTCACATTTTGCAAGCCCCGGCGGAAACTTCTAAGCATATAATCTGTCAGAAACCAGAATACCAAAGAATTAGCTATATATATAGTATATGCCGTTTTTGAGCCAAATTCAATCTTGGAATCAATGCGGGTGAGCGAAATGCATTATCTTCTTATATGCAAGTATTTGTATTGAATGTTTGAACTGCTTTTCATTATTATTTCATTATATGCAATTAACATTAGTTAATGTTTGCACTGCTTTTCAGTCAATTTCATACTTTCATGTAATGGTTGTATATACATTATGGAATCCATATGTTTACTGTTATATGATTTTTTTTGTATGATTTTTGTACGCCTTTGATGTCCTTCAGGTTGTTTTACAGAAAGCATTTGCGCTACCCTGCCCGCTTCTTTTAGTTAATGGTTGTAACCATTATCGCATTCATGTATTTAATGTATGATTTTGTAATGCCTTTACAACAGTTGATAATATATGTATGCCTATGCCCCTACCCTATTAATATCATATGTTTGCAGCTCGAAGAATGGCGCTCAACATTGGTCCTTGCCATTTACGTAATAATATCAATGATATCTGAGCCTGGTTTATGGACCACACTCAGGACAAATTAATGCCTCTAACCAGAGAGCTAAATAGAATGTTCCTTTGTATTATCTCCTAGCTCCCTGGTGGTGACAAAAGGCAAGGGAAACTCGCAGTCGTGTAGTGAAACCTTGCAGTACTTGATACGAATTATTCCAGCAACTTGGCCGGGGGAAGAAACCTTGCAGTGATAGTGTGACGTCATACAGCAGCAACCCATTCATGATAAGTGCACTTTTAAAAAGGACCAAACACTAATCGATCTTAGGTCATACCAGTCAATGATTAAAATTAGGACATAAACATCAGCCATCGTGAAAGGGTACCCTAATATAAACAGAACTTTTGTGTAGACTATTTTTATCTCCATTTACCCAGTGCTGTATACATTAACGGTATACATATATATATATATATATATTGGTTTTTTTTTTCCTTGTGTTTTTCTGTAACCAATTTAGCTTGGTCTAATATACATAAATTCATAGAAACGAAGTTCACTGTTGTTTCTTTCTTTCACTATATGTTCTGTATTGCTTGGTAGTTAACTGTTTTTGATAATTATTATCTTAATTACCAGCTGGGGGTCTCTAGAGCCATATCAGTACCTCAGGGGAAGTGTGGCTGAAGACCTAACATACTCTCAGGATCCTTGATGGGATTTGCTTCTTTGCTTAACTGAGAAGAGTTTAAGTTTCAGTCTCCTGAAACATTTCTTCTTACAAGTGTCAGACTATTACTTACAGCGAGCCAAAAGACACTGTGGAAGAGATTGGTACTCTCTTTTTATTCTTCTATCTATCCTTTCTTCTACCCTGTCGCCACAATATATATATATATATATATATATATATATATATATATATATATATATATATATATATTAGTTCACATGTTAGTAATGAAAATTATAAAATGCACAACTTACGCCAATCTTGGCTCACCGACTATTTGCTCAGATGAATAAAGGCACTTGACTAGGCCTCTTACGCGTGTTCTTGGGGGGGTCATTATTTTAACACTAGATTCCCTCTATGACTCCGTGTTTTCAGTTTCATCAGATCCCGCTTCTTTTTTAAATGATAGAAATTTCCTGAGCTGTTTAAGTCCTTCAAAATACTCCAACAAAAGTCCAGTCTGGTTTCGTTTTGGTATGCGATCTTCACAGTGTTTTAAAACTCCGGAAAGGTCAGATTATATGGCCCTTCCTCCCCCGCATTTGTTTTGTTACGATGCTAAGAAAGCCCCAATCGTTTCAAACATGCGTGTTGGGTGGGGTAATTTCAAAAATTATTTCCGCCTGAAATAATATGCGTGATGCAAAAGGTCACGTCTCCCATATTTGGAATGAAAACATCCGATCCTCTCTTGGCTACGGTTACAAATAACTTATTATTACTTTAATATAAAGTAATGTCTTTCTAACAAGGTGTTCCGGAAACGATTATGTCATGCATGTCTGTCCAAAATCGCTTGAGCACACAAAATCCGTCTCTTTACCAACATGGCAGAGAACGCATCCTGGCCTTATCTGCGATTAAACAACTGCGCTGGGCGATTTTAATGTTACTCCGTAGCCTGATGTCGTGCACACCCGAAATTAACCAACATGGTTGTCGGCTAATATTATCTTATCAGTTCCTTCCCCAGCAGGGAGAGGCAGGTAAGCAAACAGACATGAGGACGTATCGCTGAGAGGAGTGTAAGAATTTTTTAAAATACCAAATATCTGCTACACAGCAGAGAAAGAAAAAGGTGCCGACCATGGAAAAGCACGTAAACTAGTCAGTACAACAAATGTCACTGATTACTTCCGTAGTGAAGCAGAGATCAACCCAATAATGTCATAGTGTTGCAGTAACTGCCTCTACCTCCATTCTCATGCTGGAAGCTGTATTCATGTAAGTTCCACTCTGTTCAGCAACGACCCTGCCCTTTCTTCTCGCAGAGAACCCCCATCCTGATTTCTCACCATGCACTACAGACCCATCAGTGTACACAATGGCGTCATCATCCCCACCATGATCACTTATCAGCTGATTAATCTCCAGCTCTGCTTTTCCATTGCCCCAAGATCTGCACTCTCTGCCAAGGCTAATGATGACCTGCTGGTAGTTTATCCAGTTCTCCTCTGACTTACTCCACTCTTCCTCTTTGGATATATTTTCAACCCTGATCACCTGACCAATCGTGGCCTCTGCCATGACATCCCTCACTTACTGCAAGGTAGAAAGTGGTAAACTTTACTTTATGTTGATATGCAATCTTAACGTTAGGAGACACCGATCTAATGTAAAGTGACACGAACGTCTGTCTACACTCACCAACAGTCAGGGTTCTATGCCTCATTGGCTGTGTTTGACTAGGGTTAAACTCTAACTACTGACACACTGTACTCACAAATCACTGCAAAACTATTATTACTCTTAAGAATAACCTGTATTCAACAAACTCTGTTACCGGAGTGCGGGACAGAAAGCAAATGAAGCATTTTACATCTCAGCAATGGAAAAGCAACCCCAAGCGTCAGTATTAACACTTTACTTCAGAGGCACTAGAAATTATTAAACTATCAACATAGCAACTTCTATCGCAACTGCCGAACTGACATCTTACCAAGAATATACACAGAATCAAGAAATGACTTTTAAAACCATTTTTCGTGTGTTCCGTCACAAATTCAAATGTTCCGAAACGACTGCCTCACAAAGCAACTACATCATCGTCATCGTGATCCAAACGCAAACAACTAACTTCCTCGTTTCACATCTCGAAGCTTTGTCACCTACCATCCAAATGCGCTCGCTCTCGAACCACGCTGAAGTCCCAACAAGTACATCATTCAAAACATCACACTCATTCAAAACATCACACTCATTCAAAACATCACACTCGTTCAAAACATCACACTCATTCAAAACATCACACTCATTCAAAACTTCACACTCATTAAAAAAACTCGTTCAAAACATCACACTCATTCAAAACTTCAGACTTATTCAAAACTCGTTCAAAACATCACACTCATTTAACAGAAATACCAGCTCACAACAACTCAGGTCGTTACCCAACACTGATGTACTTATAACATTACAAGACAGAAAGCTGAGAAGTCTAAATTGCATCCTAGCAAGAAAGTGCACGTCACATTTCTACTTATCAATAAAGCGTTGTCATTTAAACATCAGCTTCAAAAGAAATGAAAAATAACGCAGCCAACTTCAGAATGGCACGTAGAAATAGTAAAGGACTTTCCCAGTGATACACAGAAATAGCATCACACATGACGACTGACGTTCAGAAATAACGTAGCACGCGCCATAAAACACACGTAGAAATAGCTAGCCCTACCTCACAGCATATAGGAACAAGGTTGGACCTGCCTTATGACATATAAAAACAGCGTTAGACTGCCCTGTAGCATATAAAAACAGCGTTAGACCTGCCCTATGGCATATAAAAACAGCGTTGATTTGATTTGGTTTGATTTGGTTTAAAGGACTATCGTCATTGCACACGGACAACTCCTTCAGTGCTCCGATCTCCTTCCATAGATCACACAAGGAGGATCTCAGCACAGTGCACGAGCTCCGTAGAACCAGCGAGAATCTCAATTTGTGAATATTGAAATCACACATTCTGTAAATATGTTTGTGGTGGGTAGGTTTCTAAATTTTTTTTAAGTGTTGCCAGGGCAGCGGCCTGATAGGCTTACTCTTTACGATTTCCAACTGCCGGGGGATTTTTAACGTGCGCAACTTGCATAATGTTTCGCCCTTATCCGAGAAGGCTAGGCATCTGATCTCCCTACCCAGGAGACTAGGGGGAGTATGACATCATTAGGACCAGTGGTTCTGAACAAAATTCTCCACAAATTATATTCCCTCAACTGGGAATCGAACCCGGTACCTCTAGAATTCGAGACGGACGCCGTACATTTAGCCACTCCGACCTCCAGCTTTAGAACTGCCGAATGACTTACAGAAACAGCGTTGGACCTGCCGAACGGCATTTAGAAACAAGGTTGGATTTGCCGAACGATATATAGAAACAGTGCTTGAGCTGTCGAATGGCATATAGAAACAGTGTTTGACCTGCCGAATGGCATATAGAACCAGTGTTTGACCTATCGTATGGTAAATAGCAATGGCATTGAACCTGGCGAATGGCATTTAGCAATGGCTTTGGACTTGCCGCGTGGCACACGGCATGGCATGAAATAGATCCTCTACAGAACAGATGGCTACATTGAGAATAATAGTTGAACAAAGTCTGTAATGGAATTCACCGCTATACAATGGATTTGTGAACTATGAAAAGACATTTGACTGTGTAAACAGAGAATCACTTTTGGACATTCTGTGTTCACAAATTTAAAATTCAACAGTTTGTACAAGATACTGTGTTTAAAACCGTAATTTTATAGGAATTTACTGGAAAATCGCATTGCTACCTACAGAAGTGCTTGCTAATTTAGAGAAGGGACACTCAAGGGCAGGGCCGGATTAAGGCCAACAGCTCCCCCCCCCATTGTGCCCCCCCCCCCTCACCTGCCGGCGCTTCCATTGCTTAACTGACAAGACATTAAGACTCAATAAATGCTGAAGAGACTGAAAATTCAATTTTCTTCCTGGCCAGACTCCACTGAAATTCATGCAGAAAAACGTTGGTAAGACAGGCAAAAATACTGAACTCTAGGTCTATGTCTGACACTTTCAGTCACTCACTATACCAAAGAAAACGTTTTTTTTTTTTATAAAAATTCGACTAAAGACGACCGTGGCAGAGAAAGAGATGAGAGTTAAGGGCATGATAGCTAGAGGGAAAATTCTGTGGTGCCCCACTTCCCTTGGTGCCCTAAGCACGTGCTTATTTTGCTTAATGGTTAATCCAGCCCTGCTTTAAGGGAAATAGAGTTTGTTTTCTACAGTTTTCATAATCTAAGCATTCAGTCTTTAACTGTTCCAGTTGTAAACACATTAGCACAGTATTAATAATAATAATAATTTAAAGAACAGATTATTTGTCCTGATTTGTGCAACAGTTAGAGTAATCCAATGTCAAGAACGCACTAATGTGTCATGTTTTGGAAAAACTAAAACTATATTTTAGGAGGATAATTAATAAAGATAGGCATGATGGGTCACAGTGGCAAAGAAATCGATTTGTTGTTGCCCTAAGACGCCAATAGGCGTACTGGCCACCGACTGCTTTGTCGGTTGGTGGCTAAGGATGGAAGAAGAAGAAGAATTAATAAAGAACTTTAAGGGACTTAAACCCAGGATTTTACTTGTCTACGTATAAGACGTGTACATGGGCGGACGAAGAGAATCTAGAGGAATGTCCATGATTGGCAACGACTTCAAACATTGTTATTGTTGAACAGGATCGACATCACTGCACCTCGGGCAAACCTATAGGTGATCAGTCTCCCTCAGTATATGTCGAAGAGTGTGAATGATAATTGTTCCTGTAGCTCGCTGGTTGTATACACGACGGATGCATCCTTTCATACGTCCACCCCTGCTAGCCTTACGTTTGATGCCAAAAGAATCAACTCGAAGTTAATCGAGCTAAAAATGTAGTGAGACCCTCCAACCCGTAATAATATTTCATAACTTTAAAATTCGCAGTTTATTGTTTGGTGATGCCTGCGAGATTTGCTACAATTTTCGATGTGTAAACAGGTATCTCAGTTCTCTTATTATTTTCGAAGCAGTCAACTGAGAAATGATGAACAAATAGAGACGAAAACACAGAATACACGACAACAGAAACTGGTTAAAGGGCAGTGAAGTTTGACCTGGCTATCTGCAGGTTCTCTCATTTCCAAATGATCTGTGTTTATTGTCACGAGGAGTGAAGCTTGTTTGCTAAAATTCTTCTTGTATTTTGGGTGAGTAATAAATTGATACAGAATAATTGAGTGAGTCACTGATTGGGTAAGAGAGAGAGAGAGAGAGAGAGAGAGAGAGAGAGAGAGAGAGAGACTGTTTGTGGAAAAGTGAGTTATGAATAAGACATTACATGAGTCAATGGATGAGTGAATGACAAAGTGAGTTTGTGATTGAGCGAGTAAGCGATTAATCGACTCAGTGTGAGAGGCGAGTAATTAAGTGAATGAGTGTATGATTAAGTAAGTGATTAAAGGTTTGTGGCTGTGTGATTAAATGAGGGCGTGATTAATTACATAAATGACTGATTAAGTGATTGGTTGATTAACTACATAAGTGAGGTGGGAATGAACACGTGAGTGATCAAGTAATTTAGTTTTTGATTGAACGAGTCAGTGTGTGAGCGAGAGAGAGGTGACAGTGAGTGAATAAGTCAATGTGCGCTTAAGTGAGTGATTCCGTGAGTTATGTTCTAATTATCTGAGTGATTAAGACAGGGACTGTGTGAATAAGTGATTCAGTGTTTACGTGAGCGAGCGGATGATTAAGTAAGGGAGTGAAGTTGTGAGTGAGCCGTACGTGATAATGAGTGAGTGATTAACTTAGCATGTCTTAAAGTAAATGAGTTTGTGAGTAAGGGAGTGAGCCAGTAAGTGATTGAGTGAATGAATGTATTTTAGTGAATGAGTGAGCAGTGAGTTAATGAGTGATTAATTAAATTGGTTTGTAATTACGAGAATGAGATAGACTGGTTATGTTAATTTCTGAGTGAATACTTAAGATATTGTTGTTTGATTCAGTGAGTTAGTGAGTGACCAAGAGATTGAGCTGATGAGCGTATGAACGGGTAAGAGGGAGAGTGAGTGAGTAATTAAATGATTGTACACTGATTTTTTTCCAATGGAAGGGACATAACCAGTAGATTATCTTCGTATGTCTTGACCACGTTTTTACAAAAGATAGGGATGAATGACATTCAATAACGTACTACTTCTGCTATTGAGAATGATGCAGAACATGATTCAGTGGGACAACATGTATGGTTTGTAAGAGAAATGCAAAGAGTGAGTTTGACAAATAATCGTCCTAAAAGTGTTATTGTGAATAGATATCGGTGGTCATGTGACTAGAGCAGTGTTTGTTAAGCGGCGTGCCACGGCACACTAGTGTGCCGCCGTGCCTATCAAAGTGTGCTGCGAAAATTTTGTAAATTTACTACATGAAGTATATTTTTAGTGATCACGTAATATAAAACTGATCTTACAGCTTGAATTCATTCAATAATAATTGGAGCTATTAACTGCTTTGAACAACAACAGTATACTTCAAAATTAGGGTGACCATATTGTTCAACACAAAAAGGAGGACAAATGCCATTTTTGGCCATAAAAAGGAGGACAAGGGTGAACACTATTTTTTAAAAGTAGGACACCTTTATTCAATAACTACAAGACGCTGAAACCATATATTTTTAACATTGAAACAATAAGCTAATAAAATCACATTGATTTTGTGCCTACTTATATTTTTCTGATGATAAAATCTTCTTCAACAAAGTTGGGCTACGTATTAAATATGCATAGATATTTGAGCATGAAAGCTCCTTGAAATTGTACTGCACAAGTAGAGTGCCTTTAATGGATTCTACACTCAAAATGTTCATTTCTTTTGTCCATTGACCCTGCAAACGTGTAAAAAGGCTCTCAACATTGGCGTTGTGCCCAGCAATTGCAAAAATAAGTTGTGCAAGTCTGAAGAATTTTGAATGCAATTCGACATTTCTCGATTGTTCAAAATATTTAGTCCATTTCTTGTGCTTTTCTGTTTCTATGTTTTTTTTTTTTTGTTTTTTTTTTTTTTTAAATCAGCTGCATCTTTATTTGCTACCGATAAAAATGTGCCGCCTCTGCATACAAGACATTCTGCTTCATACTCTTGTCGACCACTGGAGAGGCACTGAAATTTTTTTTTCAATTCATTCGTGAACACACACTTCCGTTTTGGCATTTTGAGCGGGTATCTGTAATACAAATATAATATAATGTCATTAATCAATGGTACATTCCATGTTAAATTTAAAATTATTTGTAAAATGCAACAGACGAGGTTTTAATTTTAACAAACCCATTACCATACTACTCGTGTATTTTTTCATAATAAACTAATTGCAATAAATACAAAAGCAGTACGAACTAAGGTTAATATTATTTGTAATTTGCAATAGACAACGAAGTTATAATTGACTAAATCTAGCCCCAAGTTCTTATTCATGCCCTTTTGTCTGTTATATTTTCCCTTAACAAATGCCAATAAACCTAAACAGCGCTTAACCTGGGTTAAAATATGATAGTAATCTATTATAAACTATCGAACAACATGACAACTTACGGTAGTGTTGTTGGCAATTTGTGCGAACCGTCGATTTTGCGGAGATAAAAATTCTTAATTCTGTACCTGGAAATTGGATTCCAATTAAGATTTGTCAAAAATGGTATCTTTCACGTGAGTAATTTAGCCAATCACATAAAAGCCGGATATTTCAACATTTTTAAAAAATCCAGCCGGACGCTCAGCTTAGGCGCGAAAAGCCGGGTAAATCCGGCCAAATCAGGACGTCTGGTCACCCTATTAAAAATTTCATGATATTATAAAACGCAAGAGGCGCATAAACATTCAAAGGCCATGGACGGAGCATTGCACTTCAGCTTTGACTTAATTAAATTTCGTATCAGAAAGAGCGGCAAGGTAGAAGAAATTGATAATTTGCGCATGCGCGTACAATTCGTGTTGTATGTTTCATTTTATAATTAACAAAGTGATCAGCGTGTTGTTTCTTGCTTGTGTTTGATTTGTAAAACTGTGTAAAATATTTAGTACATTCGATTTGCCGTTTTAAAACGTTATTAAAAGTAGATAAACTAACTGACATGGATAGATTTATTACAAGAAAACTTGTCCAAGAAAATAGTAACATTGACAGCATGACTAGTATTTGCAGTAATGAAAACATCAGTTTGGACGAGGTCACGCCAACACCGAGTAAGATTTCTAAATCTAAAGTTCGTAGACAGTACAGAGACAGCTATGTAAGTCTGGGATTTTCTTGGTCTGGAGAGAAAGATTGTCCTCAGCCATTATGTGTTGTGTGCGGTGACAAACTTTCGAACGAAGCCATGGTTCCTAGTAAATTGAAAAGACATCTGACCACTAAACATGCACATCTCGGAAATATAGATTAGAATTATCTCAAATGGTTAGTTGAACAGCAAACAAAACAAGTACGCTATTTAGAACAAAGAGTTAAAGTATCTGATAAAGCTCAAACAGCTTCTTATTATGTAACCGAAATCAAAGCACAGTAAAGGAAATATACTACAGCTGGGTCACTTATTTTGCCTGCGTGCCGTTCGATTGTTAGAACAATGTTTGGTGGTGAAGCGGAAAACGAAATTACCCAAATTTCGTTGTCTAATGATACGATTAGAAGAAGAATAATCGAGATGTCTTCCAACATTGAGGAACATGTTTCAACAGAGCTTAAAAAAATCAGACTTTGCGCTAAAAGTTGACGAATCTACAGACGTAAGTGGCAAAGCACAACTGTTAGCATTTGTTCGCTTTGTCCATGGTAATGAAATCATATACTAATTTTTATGCTGCAGAGAACTCGTAGATCGCACGAGAGGTCAAGATATATTTGATACATTGACTGCCTACTTTTAAAAAATGAGATCGCCCCTGGAAGTCATGTGTGGTTGTTTGCACAGATGGCTCTCCATCTATGATTGGGTCATAAAAGGTTTTGTGGCACTTGTAAGAGAGCAAAATCCTAACATGATTTCTACACATTGCTTTCTGCATAGGGAAGCCTTTTTTGGAAAGACACTGGGGAAAGAATTAAAGTCTGTATTAGACCAGGCTGTCCTAATGGTCAATTTTGTGAAGTCAAGGCATCTAAAGGCCCGACTCTTTAAACACCTTTATAAAGTTATGGATTCGCAGTATGAATGTTTAATTTTACACACAGAAGTGAAATGGTTATCAAGGGGAAGAATTTTAGCTTAGTGTATGAACTAAAGAACGAAATGAAAATTTTTTTTTCAGTCAGAAGTAAACATAACATTTTATGAAAACCTCAGCAGTGAACTTTGGTGTGCCAAGCTAACATACCTGGCAGAAATATTCAGGCGCCTAAACAGTGTGAATACCAGTATGCAAGGACGAAATGAAAACCTCCTTACATCTACTGATAAGCTACTGTCATTTAAAAAAAAGTATAGTAATCTGGTTAGATAGAGCTAGGGAGGGTAATCTTGATATGTTTCCACTGGTATCCAAAAACAATTTAAAAGACATTCTTCTTCTTCTTTGATCCTTAGCCGCCGACCGTAAAAGACATTGCTACCCTCATAATGGAGCATTTCGAAACATTGGAGCTGTCGTAAAAGTTTTGACTCTGTATGACACCACGCTTAAATTTCCCCGCTCATAAACCCGCTTTCGTATTTTTAAATCTATAAATAACTATAGTATTTGAAATTTGTCTGAGAGCCCAGTCAAATGTACCGCCAAAAATTTATCTAGTGTATTTGAATTTGTCTAGGAACCAAGTCAAAAGTTACCGCCCAACAAAGATTATCTAAGAGTATAGTACAAATTTAACAACCAATCATTTTGTTTCCTTTTCTTGTAGTGATAAGAAAATTTTGGTTGACGTGACTATAGAGGCTATTTTGTGTTTTTGACCAAACGAAGATATTTTATTTCTTAACAACTAAAGATAGTTAAACAGAAGGGATATCTCGAATTATAGTGCTGATATTGCTTAACACATAAGTATAAAGATTCCCTCATAATAAAATTATATTGACTTAGTAAAATTGATTTTAGTGATATTTTCATATCAGGGTAAGGCCAAATTTAATTACTTAAAAATTACCCAGATTGAAATGCATAAAAATAACAAAAGGAAAACTATATATAACGATAGAGAGCAATTGGCCGTTTAATTATCACTTTGGATAATTAAAATCGGTCCAATAATAGCTGTAATATAAAATATTAAAATTTAGTCAGATTATACAGACACGCTCAGATTCGCAGCAGTCACTAGTCTAAAAATATTTTTTGATTGCGTTTCTGATTGGGCGGGTGTATTTCTATAAATAGTAACAAGGTAGTACGATCTGGGCCATTCGATTCAAAAATCTGCACCGAGCTGACAGAAACTAAAAGACAGAACGACCAAGTCTTTGCCTTCTGATCTGAGAGCAGTTCTAGATCCCATAGAAGGCCAGTTCAGCTTGTGTGTGTGTGTGAATATATTTGCCTGAGGGTAAGAAAGATATATTTATTTGCATATTTTGTTAATTATTATCTTGTGTATAGCCAGGCTATTTGTTCGAGTGCTATTCGAAAGTGAAACTGCCGGACGGATGTGTTGTGTCATACTGATCCAAGTAGGAATGTGTGTAGTTTTGCCGACATGTTCTAAATGGGAAAAATGTGTATAGTGTTTGCAAAATTGGCAACAAATTACGACCGTAATTGTTAGTATTGGTTTAAATTAGTATTTTCTTCTGGAGTGACTCACTGTTAAAAGATCTTGTGAAAAACGTACAGGAAAGGTTAGAATGAAGTAATCAATAGGTCACATGCTGTTTGGTACTTAACATGATTATCGTACGGAAGCCAAGCATGGACTAAGGACGCTAACATTGAATCAATACAGAGAAAGAGTGATTACATGGAACTGATTGTAGGCAAAGGAATTCAAGGTCTTGTGCAACTTGTTAGCACAATAACTGAAAAGGGTAAGTTTTAATATTGTTTATGGGTGAATGGATTGAGGCAGACTTCTACATGGAATGGGTTGTCCTTCTATTCCAGGTTATATCACGAAATTTCCTCGTGGTTGCATTTACTTGAGAGGAAGTGTATGGGAGATGAGACTTCCCTATATATCTGGAGCCAGACTCCATCTTCTCAGCCAGGAGTCACAAAGTTGGTGATCCTGACGTGTGTTTATGAGCAGCAGCAACATTATAAGCTAAGTCCTTTATAAAGGCCAATGTCCGTTTATCAAACTCATTCACCCAAGAGAAATCAAACTAGATTTCAACCCTTTTATGAGGAATAGAGAAGACCTTCCCAAGTAATAAAGAAACTTACAATCTAACTTTAGCAGAAGTTAACCATCAGTTGAACAGAAACTGTGTGTAGTTATTCCAGTGAACTTTCTACAAAATGGACAGATGTTTCCAATATACAAGTATTTATTTTAATTTGTAAATATCATTTTCTTGATTTTGAGTATTCCTGACCTAAAAGACTGAGGTTCAGGACAATTAAATTGTACATAAACATTTCATACAGTCTTGCTTAATAATTTTATTAAAGTTAAAGTTCTGTTTTGAAATTAACTACAAATTAGATTAAATAAATTACCCTAGACGTAGCCACATAAAGTAACACACTTAATCATTTACCAAATTGGGATCTGGAGAGGTAGCAGTTAGAGACTCAGAGTACATCATCATCATCTTCTCTGAGAACTTACATAGCTTGACCCCACTTTGATGTCTATACACCCTTGCTCTTTTCAGAGAAGGGGGTATTACTTTTAAGACCAGTCTCTTATCTGGCACTATCCTGGTATCCTCTGATACACTTATTTGTCCAGGATATCCCATATTTTAGTAACGTCAAAACCTCTTATGACAGGAGCAAAATATCCAATATTACTTTCCATCGCTGACTACAGAGACATTCGACTGGGTAAGAAATCCATTTGTGCCTCTTTCATCTGACTTGAATTTTACAATAATAGAAGAAGAACAGTTAGCTTCTATTTCAACTGATCGTAGTCTTAAAATGAAACACTCTGAGATGCTCCTGGGCGCATTCTGGATTTCTGTTAAAGACGAGTATTCTGTTAATGCAAAACGAGCTTTATTTATTTTGATGCAGTTTTCATATTTATGTGAGTTGGGATTTTCGACACTTACAAACATTAAATGCAAAAAAAGGGAAAGACTTCTCTGTGTTGAAGATGAAATAAGAGTTTGCTTATCTCAGATACGCCCTAATATTCAAGAAATTACTCAAAAGCAACAAGCCCAAGTATCGCATTAGGATAATCAGGTTTGTGTAAAAACCTTTTTTGGGAGGTCAGATATATGTTCCAATTATTTTAAACAATTAAAATAAAATCTAATTGAGAGTTTTATTTATTCGAAAGTACCCACAAATTAGTGTATTCAATTTAGTATATATCAATGTAATTGTTATTCTGGCGCGGCGTCAGATAGGTGTGCCGCAAATTTTTAGTAAATTGAAAAGTGTGCCACGAACACAAAAAGGTTGAGATACACTGGACTAGAGGGTTAGAAGGTGTGATTTCAAATTGTTCTTTGAACATTCAGTGTGTACCCAGTTTTCAGAGTTATATTGTTCTCGTTGTTTGTTTATATCAACATCACAAGTAGTAGACTATTTTATGTAGCATGTTGTAGCAAGTATAATTTGCTGGGGAGGTTAAGATGTTACCTAAAAGGAAAGAAAGCTGTGTCTGTGCCAACCGTGTGAGGTCAAGCAAATGTAGGCCCCTGACTCTAAAGAAGAAGATGATGATGATGATGTATTATCAGGGAACCTAACGCTACCTCCCTAGATCTCACATGGTCCGTATTTTTATTCTAGTGGCTGGTGTCTGATGTGACTAGTGTCTAGGGGTGAAATGACAATGGTGGTACATCAACACACTACACTTTAACTCACTATAGGAAAATGAATAAGACTGTGGTTAAAGTTTTCTTTAAAATTGAATGCTTTTTTCTTTGTACAATTTAATCTGCCTGTCCTGCCATCTCTTTTGGACAGGTCTTTTAAAATGAGGAAAATATATTTTACATATACTGATTAACTAAAATGTCTGGACTCTTTGTCCTATAAGTATAATGTCACTATATTATTCCTGTAGGTGTATTCACAGACTAAAACTTTAATAGCTACTAGTGTTAGTCATTTGTTAGGAGGAGCTGTTGTTTCATCACGCCCCATATAATTTTGTTTATTCTTGGAAATAACAATTTTTATTTGAATGAAGTGTCAGATGTCCCAGATGTTGACACATCACCTGGGATTCTTGGTATGAAGATAACAAGTCAGTATGTCGCTGCAGAGAATATATAGATCGGAATAAAAACCCTGCAATAAAAGACACCCTGGCCTTTTCACATCTGATCACAATTTCTTATCACTATTTTACACATGATGGTATGGGGTCAGCCTCTTGTGCATACAGGTGCACTAGCCCCTAATTTATATGATTCACACCTTTCTGTGACCACACCTCAGGTCCCTATGGCAGATACGCCACTCTACTTTTCCATAGTTATCTTCAATACAATAACGTGGAGTAACCACATTTCCTTTTGTATGATTTTTCTTTTCTTAATTAGTAACGCTCTAGGCATGTTGAAGAGTGTTCATGGAACACTGAGGCTTACTAACATCTTCTAATACAATAATATTAATACAAAATCATAACAATATGCAACAGTCAAATACAGTTCAATGTGAGGACTCAATAATGTTTGCTCCCGGCATGTCCTTCACTTTCCCCAAAAGCTGTATCTAACTTTTGCAGTTTTAATCAAGCATATTAATACATAAAGCATTCTTACCACAAATTCAAAAAAATATGTCACAAATAACGTTGACTGGCAAAAGATATGGCCTCAGTTTTCTCTGCCCTGTCCAGACTGTGAATTTAATATTTAATTTTACAATTTATCACATCTGCTCTCAACGTACTTGTTGATATAAAAATTTCTTGTCAAATGGCCACGAGACCCCTAAGCCTTTGGCCAATATCTATTAGAGCTGGCCAATGAAATCAGGCAACTACCAAATTTTGAATTTAGTTTTGAAAAAAACAAAAAACAAAATTCCAAACAAACTATGTGTCTCGTAGTACAATGGTCAGTCTGCGTTAGTTATGCCAATACAAAAAGATGTTTAGTTTTTGTTAACCTTATCCTACCTCCCCCCTTTACTCCTATACTCTTATACCACCCAATCGGATTTGAATTACTCCAATACCTCTTTTTTAAACTTGCGTCCCCAATAACGTTATGTGTAACGAGCAAGAACAACAGTCTGTCCGTCCTAGCGTGCGTAGACATATAGTATTATCTCAATAACTTGGCTAATAATTGGACTACCATATATATTAAAACATAGTTATGCTCAGGAGACACTAAGCTGTCCTAATATATGATTTTTATGGTCAGTTTTATTATGGTTTAGATTTTCAGTTTTGTCACTGTCAATCGTCAAATATAACTTTTACACAAGTCGGCCATCTTCCCCCCTCATTCACTATCACTTTTTTCATTATTCAAATAAACCAACTAGTTTGAGTGACGTCAGAAATACACTACGCGGCGAGAATTTAAACTGTCTGTGTGTTTATCTCTGCTGGCTTTGCCCACAGCGTGTATATAGTAAAAGAACCGCGTGCAGAGCGAAGAGGGGTTTTTCAAAACGTTTGGTAGTGTTGGCTTTAGATATTACAATCGTTTCGTTCTTACTACTGGAAAATGTCCGAGTTACTACTAATTATAACGTTAAAGTTAACATATTGTGTTAATTCAGAACGTTAGTTTGGTGTCACACTTCTGGCAGATCGTTAATTATAAGTCTTGCCTCAGTTTCGTGCAGCAGATCGGGCAAGATGTTAAATTGTTAATTGTACGTCTCGAAACTGAAACTAAAAGGCGTGTTAGATTTTAAGGCGGGTCACTTTTTATGCATTTCAACTGCACAAAAGGCAGCGCCCTACTGGCGTTGAAGATGACAATCGTCAGACACCTGCGGGCGGGTTTATTTATTATCATAGGACTAAAATCTTATTGAATTTCGCGATGATCTCACGAATTTCGCTGCACACCTCCCTTCCTAAAACATGCATCCATTGCAGGTTACAATCTGTGAGATAACTTAGCGCAAATGAAGTCCTACGCGTTTTTCTGATGAATACTCTGCTTTTATATTTATCACGGATTGATGCAGGTGGGTCAATTCAAAGTAAGCACTACTGACGAAGGTTGCCTTAGACCTCTGCAATCCAAGAATCTATTTCAGTTATGTTACTGAACAGCTGCAAGTGTTACTGCTTGTCTAATGCTGATTATAAATCACTTTTTCACCATTACTTTTCCTGAGTTTGTCTCATGACATGTCCAGAAGTTCTAGACCTCCCTCAAGTTTGCAATAGTTATGAGGAGAGAATCTATAAAATGGTGATGGCAGAATTATGTAGAGCAGTGGTGGCCACGCTAAGGTTGGCTGAGGGCCAGATTATGGTAAAGGATAACACCAGAGGGCCAGACCTATAAAATCCTTAAAAAATAACGTTCTGAGATTTATTTTTACATATACATATATAATGAACCACGTACAGAAAGCAACGGCAAACTACTGTACTGCACATCTGCCAAGACATGTATACCAGTCTTCGGACTGAAATTACTGTAAGAAAAAATATAATGAATCTGTTGTTTTAATTTGTTTTGTAATTTGTAATATGACATGTAATTATTTATTTCAAACATACATTTGTGTGTTATTTCATTGTGAAGAGTGTGCCTTCAATCAACAATAAGAGGCCAGCCAAAACAGGTTGGCGGGCCGGTCAAAACTGGTTGGCGGGCCGGATCTGGCCCGCGGGCCGTAGTTTGGCCACCGCTGATGTAGAGGATCCAATAATTCCTTTATCAGCCTGGATAAAACACTCGGAGTATCCTCAAGTCAAAAAGGCAACCTAGGGATTCATTATGCTCCTCCGAAATGTTCACAGCCAACCATTTGTCTGCGCTCCAGCTGACTTTAGTTAGGAAACATCCTTTAATAATATTCATATATGATTCTATAATGTTCCACTCAAATGGAGGCCATATTCACCAACTGTCTTCTCCGCCTAACAACAATTTTTGGTGAAATAATATAATAGGTGGGGAAATGAATTTCTGCATCAGAAATCAATTCGCCCTGTTTTAGCATTGTTATATTATGTGGGTGATCTCCAGCCAGGGTCCGTACAATACTTCCCCGTGGACTGTGTAGGGTTCGTTAACTACCAAATGTTACATGTGCCCTTATAATGCTAAATTAATAGCCATATTGTGAAGCGCTGTGAGCATTTTCCCAATTGCTCACTCGTCCACTCCCCACTTTTCTTCTGTTAACATTTTGTTTCGGGTTCAAATCTGGCGGATTATCTTCAATGCTAATGTTGGCCAGTTCACGAAAAGCGGCTTCAAACTGAGCCTGGGATGACTGGTCTTTGTTTATGCGTTCTATTGGTGCCATACGCAGAGATGCTAAAGTAAAGGTTTTCGGGGAAGTCGGATTGTGAAAAGGGGCGTTCCTATTCACTTTATCAACCTTTTCCTTTTTATTCTTCCTAGTAGTTTCAGGCCTACTTTCACCGGAGTACTTGGGTAGGTCCTGAAAATGTTCCCAACGTGTGGGCTTTCCTTTTTTATTTTTAGACCCATGTGTTTCAGAATGCTTGGCGGGCATCTGGTTATTAGTTTTCCACCCTGTGGAATTTACCTTGCAGCACTAGTCACAGGCCTCAACAAATGTTTCAATGTCTTAGCTATGCCTGGCCAAAAATATGAAACAGATGTCCTTTGGCGTGTGGTACCCATCTTCTGGTGTCCACCGTCTGGTACAACATGTGCTTGTGCCATCACTTGTTCCCTATAACTCTTGGGCAGCACTAGCTGTCCCTCCCTGTTGGATCCTGCTCTAGCTTTCCTGTAGAGCAGTCCCTCCTTCATATAGAATTTCCCTTTTCTAGGGTGTGTATGGCTGTTTGGCAATTTGCCAAAGCAAGGTTGTAATGTTTTGTCCTTTGCCTGGGCCTTTCTCATTTGTTTAGGATGAATGTTTGGTGGTGGTGTGTCCTCCTTTCTAGGGGTCGACCTGACCTGGAGCGTGGCCATTACCCCAGGTTTTACAGGGCTTCCTAGAAAAACATACTTACTTCCTAACACCAGCGGGTAGTTAGGGTCGTCACACACGGCTGCTCTAATCACTCCTTCCACGTACCTAGTCTTAACATTTATGTTGGCTACGGGAAGTGTTATGGTGGCTATTCCCTTTACGGTCCCTTGTATCTCCACTTTCTCTGTGGTATACTGGTTAGGGTGCACCATGGTTGCATTCACAAACGAGTCATATTCCAAGCCGGAATCGTAAAGGCACCTGACTCTGGCACCATTACATGTCACTTCTTCACAGATGGGGGATGTTGAAGATTAATATGATTCTCTGTCAGTTTCTTCCTCCCCTTGTCCACTGTGATCATGCATGCCGCTTTATATGGAGGAACTTTCCTACCACAGTCAATTGTATTATGATTATTCCTCCTGCATATTTTACAATATTTTCCTTCCTGTCCGAAGGGTTTCCTGTCATTGAATTGTGGGTTTTTGTTTTTATAGCCATTGCGTGGCCTATCAAAATGAGGTTTTCCTCGGTTAGGTTCCCTATTATGATTATAATATTCACCTTGGTCTGGAGGGGTTCTATTATTGTCCACCTGTTTTCTTTTACTGCCCGCTACTTCTGCCTGGGCTGTCTGATACCTCTCAGCGACATTAAATAACTCACCCAGCCTCTCTGCACCTTGTTCCATGAGAAACTTTCTCAAGTCTGGAGCCAAGGACTCTCTCAATTGCTCAATAAGGATCATTTCTTTAAGATCTTGGGTTTTCCCCAGAGCAGTCCATTTCTCCAAGTACGTCTCTAAACGTGCAGAGAACTGGTGATAGGTCTCACCCGACAGTAGCTTGGCATTTCTAAATTTTTTTTTCTATAAAATTCTCCGTTCTTTTCATACCTTAGCAAAAGAGCCTGCTTTACCATGTCATAATTGTCTTGATCATTCCTGCTCATTTTAGAAAAAACTTCATAAGCTGTTCCCCTAAGACCTTGGGATAACTTCAGGCCCCATCTTTCCTTTTCTAGCCCATACGTTGTAGCTAATACCTCTTACCTACTTAAATATGCTTCAATATCATCGTCTCTCTCAACAAAATAATCTAAGTGAAACCCCATGGCTGAGTTTGAGGCCCCCTGACTAGCAGTAGCATCAGAGGTAGAGGGGATGTGGCCATAGTCAGGTGCATGGCCTTGTAACTCCAGCTCCCTCAGTCGTAGCTCGTGCTCCCTCTGTAATCTTTTATCTTCTGCTTCTGCTTCCCTCTCTAATCTTTTATCTTCTGCTTCCTTCTCGGCAGCCAATCTCTTTTCTTCTGCTTCCCTCTCGGCAGCCAATCTCTATTCTTCCCTAGCAATAAACTTATCACATTCTGAGATGACATAGTCAATCAAGACTTGACCCTCCATGTTCATGTCTCTGGCAGTCTGCACAGCAGCAGAGCGAAACTTGGCCAAATCCGCCATCTGATAAATACTAAAATGTTCTAACTCAATTTCTAAAATAAGTACAACTCTAATTAATTATTCCAGGCTCTGACACTTCATCAATTTCCCAAATCTTGGGCAATATTAACAATGGGGGTTCCCTGGGTAAATAGAAATGTTGTTACAGCTAAATCCCAGACCAGGACCCCAATTCTTTTAGTACTAGAAGTTCAAATCCCGGACAAGCCTACCAATATATGTAGCAAGTATAATTTGCTGGGGAGGTTAAGATGTTACCTAAAAGGAAAGAAAGCTGTGTCTGTGCCAACCGTGTGAGGTCAAGCAAATGTAGGCCCCTGACTCTAAAGAAGAAGATGATGATGATGATGTATTATCAGGGAACCTAACGCTACCTCCCTAGATCTCACACGGTCCGTATTTTTATTCTAGTGGCTGGTGTCTGATGTGACTAGTGTCTAGGGGTGAAATGACAATGGTGGTACATCAACACACTACACTTTAACTCACTATAAGAAAATGAATAAGACTGTGGTTAAACTTTTCTTTAAAAGTGAATGATTTTTTTCTTTGTACAATTTAATCTGCCTGTCCTGCCATCTCTTTTGGACAGGTCTTTGAAAATGAGGAAAATATATTTTACACATACTGATTAACTAAAATGTCTGGACTCTTTGTCCTATAAGTATAATGTCACTATATTATTCCTGTAGGTGTATTCACAGACTAAAACTTTAATAGCTACTAGTGTTAGTCATTTGTTAGGAAGAGCTGTTGTTTCATCACGCCCCATATAATTCTGTTTATTCTTGGGAATAACAATTTTTATTTGAATGAAGTGTCAGATGTCCCAGATGTTGACACATCACCTGGGATTCTTGGTATGAAGATAACAAGTCAGTATGTCGCTGCAGAGAATATATAGATCGGCACACACAAGCTCCTTCAGGCTATCTGCTGACAGCATAAACTTTTGAAAGGAGACTTTTTTTCTTTACAATCACTCATCATGTTTCCTGACACCGGCTGGTAACAGGAAATAAAAACCCTGCAATAAAAGACACCCTGGCCTTTTCACATCTGATCACAATTTCTTATCACTATTTTACACATGATGGTATGGGGTCAGCCTCTTGTGCATACAGGTGCACTAGCCCCTAATTTATATGACTCACACCTTTCTGTGACCACACCTCAGGTCTCTATGGCAGATACGCCACTGTACATTTCCATAGTTTTCTTCAATACAATAACGTGGAGTAACCACATTTCCTTTTGTATGATTTTTCTTTTCTTAATTAGTAACGCTCTAGGCATGTTGAAGAGTGTTCATGGAACACTGAAGCTTACTAACATCTTCTAATACAATAATATTAATACAAAATCATAACAATATGCAACAGTCAAATACAGTTCAATGTGAGGACTCAATAATGTTTGCTCCCGGCATGTCCTTCACTTTCCCCAATAGCAGTATCTAACTTTTGCAGTTTTAATCAAGCATATTAATACATACAGCATTCTTACCACTGTGACGTACATCTAAGTATGACAAATGAATTTCCCTGACTCGATGGATTATAACAGAATATTGGCCTCTCATAACTTTAGAACCCCTGATCATCTATTGTAACTTTAACCCGCATGCAGCATTTCCACGAGAATTTTACACGCTGGATCATTAATATGTAGCCTGCTATCTTCTGTGAACTTTTGAGATCGCATGGCTTTTGATGGGAGGTTAAATCACGCCCACGACCATCTCTGAGAACGATTTATAGCAATCTTTTCCTTAACGCCGGCCCAAAAGAGGACGTGGCCAGAGACTCACTCCTGTTTCTAGAGCAATTAACAGCAGTTCATTTTCTTACCTGGCTGTCGCCCCGCCTGGTGGGAGTTGCCAAAGCTTCTCAGAACAGCGGTACCATCAAAGACAGGCTGATCTTCAGAATTCAACGTGGAGCGGTATACGATCTAAAGAAATCAGGGAACTCTCAGCTAACGTAGTTAGTTTCTCGAGAAATTTTCGCACCCTCATGCGAGCAGCCTGAGACGAAGAAGATCGGTAGACCGGGGAAAAAGGAGGAAACACAGCGGTTAACACAACGGCGTTGTACCTCGGATTTTGCTATACTTCAAGAAAGGTGTGAAAATCCAACACGTCCCATTTAAGTTACATTCGAGATAGTATAAATAAAGAACTCCGAAAACTGCATTTTATCGTTCGTTCTGACAGAATCCTAGTTTCACTAGCATATAGCCTAGTCGGATTCCTGCTAGATTTCATCTACCTTTGTTGACTATTGGAGTGTATTCTTTCTGCGCAGACGGTAATTTATACATTAGCTTCGAGTGATCAGTGGTCTAGTTATTTCATTTTATTTCACTGGATTGTGGTGTAAATTTAACCTTATTAAATAAACCCATTTTCAAAGTTCTAGTGCAAACTAAATGTTACTTCTAAAAGTATTTCCTAATACAATTGACGCGTAAATCAATTTTGCAGACGTTAAAGGGAATTATAACTAGTAAATACAGTTTAGTTCTGTATAGATAGATGTGCTTTTAATTATTTTTAACTCACGGGGAGTTTTCCTGATTTGTTAAATTGATGACGCTAATAAAGTAAATAGGCTAACTGTAATTTATCGCGTGTCAGATTATAATATGATTTGTAATGCATTTCTTGTTTTGATTATCTTTCATTCAGAACGATCATTCAACCTGCATCCCAGCAATTATTAATTATATACAGAGTTCTGCCAACTCAATTCGATAACTCCAGTAACATATGAACTTTTTTAAAGCTAAACTTGTGGCGACCTGTAATGGGCCCCGCTCCCCTGAATTTAACTGAGAATAAAGCCACCCAAGAAACACTTTTAAAATACTAGTTCATATAGTCCTTAAAGTAAACTGGAAGCAGAACATATTTTATTCACTGCCCTATTTGTGAGGAAGAACATAGATCTACCTGAACGCTGTCTGTCAAGTATATTCAGTGGATTTTACCCACCCCCAAAGAAGAACTTACCTCAGTGTGTTTAACTTGTGACAGTACGGAAAAAGAAAGTTATCTCCACCAGCTGTGCCAATTTTAGGAACCACACCATACCTCACGCCTAGCCAAGTGCCTGTGCCATTCATTAGGAACTTTATCTAAACAAACAGTAGCCTTTACGCTTCACCGTCTGGCGATTTTTTGAGACTATTTGTTACCTCGTTAAATCTGGGGCCTGACACGGAAGAAGTAAGAAGACCAGTCCATTATTCCACGGTATTAGCTGCTATGGTAAATAATTCCTAGAGTGCCAGAATTCACCATTTTGGTAAGTCTGCGTGTGTGTCTGTGGGATGGCCAGCCCTAGTGTGTTTTTTTTTTAATGAAAGGAGATTTAATCTTTTCTTTACCCTTTTAATTAGTTCGACCTAGTATTAAGGTGCATTATATTCCTTGTACGGGACTTCTCCTAGCGGGATTGTGTAACTGTGTTCATTCCCCCCTCCCGTAAAATTTGTTGATTAAAGGGAGACATTTGAGAACCCTAGCTTTTCCTCTACCCCCCTTTACTGTAACCCCTTGCCTCAGAGTAATAAATTTACCAGTTGGTTAAATTGCCTATCTCTGATCACCCCCCCCCCCCCTTTTCTTGTCTTTTGGACCCGGTCTTGTCTGTTAGTAAATACAAACGGGAAACGGGGTGGATGGGATATTTCTCCTCAAACCCCCCTCTTCCCTTGTCATATTTGTATTCGGTAACCTTTGATTTTTGACTGTAAATGTATAATTATTTGTGACTGATTTATGATAATAAAGGTATTAAACTTTATTTGTATTGGTTGTCGGCTGGCCCAAAACTCCAAACATTTCCCATCTGTGTAGGCTGTATTCATGTACGTTGTGCGACAGAATCACCAAATCGGTGAGTGTGCCTGAGCGACTGGAACTGACAAACAATTGTTTGTTCAGAAGAGAGATAGGAATAGTCTGTGAGAAACAGATATTGTCGTAATAAGAGACTGTCCTTGCTCTTCCCCGCGCTTGTGAATCTACTACCCCATTCTCCTAAATCCTTATTCTCACAGAGCCTTCAATATCACTCTACACTCTAAAGGGACCAATATCCATCAGAACCCTCTCAGATAAAAATTACGACAATATATGGTTAGCTCGTTCGAGATTCTGAACCTAGTTAAAATAGAGTGTGGTTGATTGTCTTTGTGAAGTAGGGTATAATCTTTAAAAAGTAATTACTTCCCCTAGACCAAGCCGTTCAGTATTTGGGCCGACCACACAATAATTAAGGCAGGTTTGTTTTTCCACAGGAGCAGGCAGTTAGTGATAATAAAAGATTTGTCACCTTTGTATTCTCTGGCAGAGGGAATTGAAATTTTTTGGTTATATAATTGCTGGGACTGCGTGATTGTTTTACAATCACTAAAGGTTTTGAAGCGTTTGAGTTGAGCTAAGCTAAAGACGGATTGTTCTGATTTTTAAAAATTAAGTTAAATACGTCTCATCTCAAAATTGTCTTCAGGGACGGAGTTTGTTGTTAGAGAATTAACATTTTAGGAAAAAAAAATTTTTTTTTTCCTTTTAAATTGTTTTAATATAAATGTTTCTCTACTGTTAGTAAGAGTAGATTCTTTTCTAGTGTAACTTACCATTTTAGTGGCATAGTCGCTTGCGTTAAGAGTCTTAAGTGACAATAATAGCAGCGATAAGTTTGCACATTTCAAGTAGGAGGTAACACAAGTAAATTTATACTTTAAGTTTTTTTTCTCGTAGCGAGTTTGAGTTTTTTCCCCTTCTTGTTCCATCTTACTATTCTCTAGTCTTAGAAGCATCCAGTTCTTTGGTATGGCAGAGAGAATTAGGATAAGATCCATTTTGAGACAGGAGGCGAAGGACTCAGGATTAGAAGGAGAAGCCGTGAACCTGTTTGTCAACAAAGAACTTGAAAGGTATGACGCGGATCAAAAGAGAGCAGAGAGGAAAGAAGCGCATGATAGAGCAGAGAAGAAAGAAGCGGAAGAGAGGGCAGAAGCTAGGAAGAAAGAAGCGGACGATCGTCAATTGGAGCAGAAGAAAACTGAGGCAGAGATGGACGCCCGCAGGGAAAGAGAGAAGGAGAGACAACGCGAAGAGAGAGACAAGGAAAGACAGCATGAATTGGCGCTTAAGGCTTTAGAGAGTCGGGGCGCCTCTGCTTCGAATAACGGAGAGCCGTCTTCGCCCCAGTCGCAGTCAATTGATCTCTCCAGCACTCAGTCTGCCCAATTCACTGCGATGTCTTTTGCTTTAGAGTCTTTCCTAGTCCCAATGAGAAAATTGACAGCTATCTAGAAAAATTCAAGAGGCTCGCAAATCTGTATGGGTTGGAGAGTTCCCGCTGGGCACTTAAACTCTTAACGTCACTGAAAATTACTGCTTATGACGTATATACTAAGCTGGGAACCAACCAACATGATTACGACATGCTGAAAAAGGCCTTGCTAGAGCGGTTTGAGATGACCGCCAGAAAATTTCTGCAAATGTTCAGAAATAGCCGGAAAGAGAGCACGGAAACATTCCCGCAGTTCTCTTCACGTCTCACGGGCTATTTGACAAAGTGCATTGAATTATCTGACCTACCTCTTACATATGAGGGACTACTTGAACTTGTTCTTGTGGAACAGATAAAGTCAACTTTGTCAAACGAAACCCGTAGATTTTTGGCTGTACAGGGCGCAGTCAGGCTTGAGGACATACTCAATAAGGCAGAACGCTATACCAATGCAATGGCCGAACTTCCCAGCACAAAACGTAAACCCACAGATGAGCCATCTCGAAAACAAAATCTAGAGCAGTCATCCTATTCTTCCAATCCTTCTTAACATTATAACCAACGAGAAAGTAATAACCAGAGACCTCCCCAGGAAAAATCGAAATTCTACAAAACCCGATATCCCCAAAATAATACTTCTGATCAAACCACCAAGCCTACGTGGCAGCGCGGCCACCTAGGTCAAGGAAAAGGAAAGACACCTACACCAGGAACGTCTGATCAGGGCAAGCAGACCGGGCCTAACCGCGTTGGATGTTTGCATACAGCCTCGCAAGGTAGAGTCAATGTCAGTGATTCTCAACCTGAGGGGGACCGACCCTCAACTCGAGGAACTGTAATTTTGAATGGTACCTCAACCACTTGTCTCTTTGACACTGGATTAAGTTTTAGTTGTATTGTTGCTAGACACCTAGTCAAACCAGGTCAGGAGACAGAGGAAACCGTCAAACTTAGTGGAGTTTTTAAGAGTGTTGCGCCCAGGACGCTGCCTATCGCACTGGTAGAAATACACTCTGACTTTGTCAGAGGTGTCATTAAAGCGGCCATAATGGATGATCCGATCTACCCAGTTATCCTGGGATGTAGATATGTGTTTATTGGGAGACCAAAGGAACCGATTGTGGCAGCGGTAACCACAAGAGGTCAAGCCAAGAAGGAGAAGGAGTCTGCGCCAAATTTGTTGCCGAACGAACTGAAGGAGGTGCAACAAAAGGACCCTACTCTGGAGCCCTGCTTTAGAAAACTGCCCATGGCTAAGGACTCCAGACACAACGGAGACATCTTTTCTAAGGACGGCATATTGTATCGTAGAACGGGCAACCCGGACACGGGGAATAACCAGCTCCTAGTACCGACGCAGTACAGAAGCCAGATCTTAGAAATGGGGCACTCTCTTCCCTTTAGCGGACATATGGGACAAAACGCCACTATTCAGCGAATAAAAACCCACTATTGGTGGCCAGGAATGAACTCTGACATTATCAGGTATGTGAAATCCTGCGCCCAGTGCCAACGGGTAGCACCCAAGCACTTGACACCCCCAGTACCCATGGGGCAAATGCCAATAGTAGGTACTCCATTTGAACGGGTTGCTGTCGACATCATTGGACCCCTGGAAAGGACCAAAAGAAGGCACAGGTTCATCCTGACCTTAGTCGACACTTGCACAATGTGGGCCGAAGCTGTACCGCTACCATGCATAAATTCCAAGAATGTCGCAGAAGCCCTCGTGCAAATCTTTACACGGATATGATTCCCTCAACAAGTTTTGACGGACAATGGATCCCAATTCCGTAGCCTGTTAATGGAGGAGATCTTTAAGATCTTGAGGGCCAAACATATCCACACAAGTCCCTACCATCCGGCCAAAAATGGGCTCGTGGAACGTTTTAATGGCACCCTCACCACCATGTTACGTAAGCTGGGTCAGGAGAAACCGGAAGACTGGGACCTATATATATCGGCTGCCTTATTCGCCTACCGAGAGGTACCCCAAGCGTCTACGGGATTCGCGCCAGCTACACTTTTATTTGGCAGACCTATTAAGGGGCCACTAGAAGCCTTACTTCGGTCCCTGACAGACCAAAAGGCTGACGAGACAGTCGTCTCTGCAAGCAAGTATGTATCTGAGCTCAAGGAAAGGCTAAAGCTAGGATGGGATCTAGCTACTACCAACCTTACAAAAGCCCGCGCTAAACATGCTAAAAGATACAACAAAGCTGCAAAAGAGAGAGAACTACAACCAGGGGAGAAAGTTTTGTTGCTACTTCCAACCGGAAACAATAAACTTCGCATCGGATGGCAAGGGCCGTTTACCGTCCTTTAAAAGATCTCACGTACTAATTACAAGATCTCCATTAAAGGAAAGGAGAAGGTCTTCCACATAAATCTGCTCAAGAAATATCTGGAAAGACCAGTGCCATCCTCCGAGCATCTCCTGGCTGTCGCCATAGAAACGGAAGACGAGGAAGATGATGATGGTTGCATAGAGTACCCATTGCAACCCACAGAATCCTTTAAAGATGTCAAGTTCGGCGACAATCTCTTACCAGAACAACAAACAGAAACCAGGGCGCTACTACAGCAGTACAGTGCAGTCTTAACGGATGTACCTGGTCGAACAAATCTCATCGAATTTGACATGAAATTAACAAACGAGACCCCTGTTCGAACCAGAGTATACCCCATTCCGTACGCCAAAGCTGATGCACTTCGCGGAGAAATAGACAAGCTGCGTCAAGCAGGAATTATCAGTGAGTCTACATCTCCTTACAGTTCCAGTGTAGTGCTGTTGCAGAAGCCCAATAAGGAAGTTCGGCTGTGTATAGATTACCGGCTGCTAAACGCTGTAACGGAATTCCAGCCCGAACCTCTCCAAACTGTTTCTGAGTTGTTCACCAAGCTCAGCAAAGCAAAGATTTTCTCCAAGATTGACCTCAGTAAAGGTTATTATCCGATACCAGTCAAGGAGGAAATTAAACCTTTGTTAGCTTTCAGCACTAGTGAAGGACATTACACATTTAATGTGATGCCGTTCGGATTGCATAACGCACCAGGAGTGTTCACCAGGATGATGAGGAAGCTTCTAGAACCTTTGCAAAGTCCCCATATCCATAATTTCATGGATGACATATTAATTGCATCGAAAACCTACGAAGAACATATTGCTACGGTTGCTATGCTCCTCAGGAGACTACAGGAAACGGGTCTCACAGCCAGACCTAGCAAATGTCTCATCGGGTTTGAACAGTTAGACTTCCTGGGGCATACTATTTCTCACGGATGTAGTTGGCCTATTAAGAAGAACGTGGAGAAAATAGTGGCAGCAAAAAGACCCCGAACAAAGAAAGACATCAGGTCATTCTTATCACTATGTGCTTACTATCAGAAATACATCCAGAACTTCAACGGACTGACAGCACCTCTGACTGACCTCACCAAGAAAGGTTGTCCTGATAAGGTCATGTGGAATCAAAAGTGCGAACATGCATACAGCACTTTGAAAGGACAGTTGTCGGCATACCCCATCCTAAGGTTACCTGACCTTAAGAAACCTTTCGTACTGAGAGTTGACGCAACAGGTCACGGCATCGGGTCAACATTGCTGCAAGCCGAGGACAGTGACCCGAACATGCTATTCCCAGTAGCTTACGGCAGTCGGAAACTGAACAAAGCGGAACGCAACTACAGTGTCGTTGAAAGAGAATGTCTCGCTCTGATTCATGGCATCAGACGCCATCATGAGTTTCTGTATGGTACTTCTTTCACGGTGCAAACATTAGCTTTCCTGGGTGCCAATAAGGAATTCAACGCAAGGATAACGCGTTGGGCCTTGCTATTGAGTGTTTATTCCTTCAAAGTAGAATATATTCCAGGAAAACAGAATGTCGGAGCTGACTTCTTGAGTAGAAACTGGACCACGGAGGAAGAGGAGAAAATCGACGATGCCAATCATCCAAAAGCTACCGATCAGGGCAGCTTCATTGCCATAAATGAAACATGAAAACGAGTTTCCATGTCTCAAAAGTGGGGACGATTGTGACGTACGTCTAAGTATGACAAATGAATTTCCCTGACTCGATGGATTATAACAGAATATTGGCCTCTCATAACTTTAGAACCCCTGATCATCTATTGTAACTTTAACCCGCATGCAGCATTTCCACGAGAATTTTACACGCTGGATCATTAACATGTAGCCTGCTATCTTCTGTGAACTTTTGAGATCGCATGGCTTTTGATGAGAGGTTAAATCACGCCCACGACCATCTCTGAGAACGATTTATAGCAATCTTTTCCTTAACGCCGGCCCAAAAGAGGACGTGGCCAGAGACTCACTCCTGTTTCTAGAGCAATTAACAGCAGTTCATTTTCTTACCTGGCTGTCGCCCCGCCTGGTGGGAGTTGCCAAAGCTTCTCAGAACAGCGGTACCATCAAAGACAGGCTGATCTTCAGAATTCAACGTGGAGCGGTATACGATCTAAAGAAATCAGGGAACTCTCAGCTAACGTAGTTAGTTTCTCGAGAAATTTTCGCACCCTCATGCGAGCAGCCTGAGACGAAGAAGATCGGTAGACCGGGGAAAAAGGAGGAAACACAGCGGTTAACACAACGGCGTTGTACCTCGGATTTTGCTATACTTCAAGAAAGGTGTGAAAATCCAACACGTCCCATTTAAGTTACATTCGAGATAGTATAAATAAAGAACTCCGAAAACTGCATTTTATCGTTCGTTCTGACAGAATCCTAGTTTCACTAGCATATAGCCTAGTCGGATTCCTGCTAGATTTCATCTACCTTTGTTGACTATTGGAGTGTATTCTTTCTGCGCAGACGGTAATTTATACATTAGCTTCGAGTGATCAGTGGTCTAGTTATTTCATTTTATTTCACTGGATTGTGGTGTAAATTTAACCTTATTAAATAAACCCATTTTCAAAGTTCTAGTGCAAACTAAATGTTACTTCTAAAAGTATTTCCTAATACAATTGACGCGTAAATCAAGTTTGCAGACGTTAAAGGGAATTATAACTAGTAAATACAGTTTAGTTCTGTATAGATAGATGTGCTTTTAATTATTTTTAACTCACTGGGAGTTTTCCTGATTTGTTAAATTGACGACGCTAATAAAGTAAATAGGCTAACTGTAATTTATCGCGTGTCAGATTATAATATGATTTGTAATGCATTTCTTGTTTTGATTACACTGGCTAACAAAAAAAAATTTTTTTTTTCTTTCTCTAACATTTCTATGTTTTTCTGGTCAATTTTAATGCGCTGTTTTTAAATCTGCAAACCGTTTTTCTCTATCAGGTCGGGATCTCTAGAAATACGCAATTGAAGTTTTTTAACAACGCATACAGTATTACAACATCATTTGTACAAGAAGTATAACAGTTATGTAGGCTTGAATTTCTTTGCAGTCGACTTTCGTCGGTGAATGGCATGTGGTACATCGCGATGAAGCATCCAACAATAATCGGCAAGCATGGTCACACTCCACCGTCCTTGATAACGTGACTCCATTACGGCGATATCTTGATGGAATCGTTCTCCATGTTCATCGCTGACTTCGCCAAGGTTGTCAGGGAAAAAGTCAAGATGCGAATCGAGCAAATGGATTTTGAGGGACATGTTACAGCCCATAATTCTGTATGCATCTATGCACTGCTTAACAATATGCACATAGTCGACAGATTTGTGATTTCCCAGAAAGTTATCGACGATCGATTTGAATGCCATCCATGCGCGAAGTTCACTACCATGTAACAAGCTCTCGAATTGTTTGTCTGCAATAACTTTCCTAATCTGAGGTCCTACAAAGATACCTTCCTTTATCTTTGCATCGCTAATTTGCGGAAACTTTTCTCGAAGATAAGTGAAAGCTTTGCTCGTTTTATCTAACGCTTTTACGAAATTCTTCATGAGCCCCAACTTTATATGTAACGGTGGTACAATGATGCTGTCTTTGTTAACTAATGGCTCGTTTATTACATTTTTATGCCCGAGCTGCATACGATCCCTGATAGGCCACACCTTTCTTGCATAATGTTCCTGTCTGTTGCGGCTGTCCCATTCATATAGGAAGCAACAAAATTTAGTATACCCAGTCTGCATGCCCGTGAGAATTGCAATGACCTTTAGGTCTCCACAAATCCGCCATTGGTTGTCATTGCACTTTATTTTTGCCAAAAGTATAGCCATATTGTCATAAGTTTCTTTCATATGAACAGAGTAGGCGACTGGAATTGATGAAAATAAATTTCCATTATGCAATAACACGGCTTTTAGACTAGTCTTGGAAGAGTCGATGAAAAGTCGCCATTCGTTGACTATGTGCTCATGGCCGAGGTGCACCATTAGACCTTTTACATCTTTGCAATAGCAAATGTCATCATCCATCTCAAAGTATTGAACAAGTTCTCTGTGTCTATGACGAAATTTAGATATCGGAGTATTGGGCGCTAAAAGATTCCATTCTTTGAGTCGCGAACCGAGTAATTCTGCTTGTCCTTTGGTGAGAGCGAGATCACGTATTAGATCTGAAAGTTCTGAATGGTTAATTAAGTGAACACCATCATTCACTGGTATATAATCCGAGTCAGAATTAGTTTCTAAAGCAGGTAAACTATCACTTTCTGATGGTTCATTCACGTCCAACGGATATTGTTCTGGTGGAACTGGGATCGGACACGTGATTGGATCATGAGGCACTGGTTTCGAAACCGATTCAATATTTGGATAAACCACAGACTTTCTAGTTTTAAAAGTGAAACCATAGATATTTGTCAAGCAGAAGTAACAATCAGTAGCGTGATTTGTCGGTTCACGCCATATTACTGGCACTCCAAAAGGCATCGACTTATGCTTCGGCGATTTTCGTAACCAACCTGCCAATGTATTTGCACAAGTCGAACAAACTGCATTTGGCATCCAAGATTTATTTGCATCATCAACTTTCGAATCGAAATAAAGTTCATATGCTTTCTTTAGCAATGGTGTAAAGTTTTTCTAGTGAACACGATCGGTAAAATATCCGCACACGTAACAGAACAGATCAGCCGAATTTCTACAACTTCTAGAAGCCATATTTCACTCAGAATTATTTCAAAATACAGTAACTATTTGAAATATAACGTAACATATGTCATGCATCTTTTAGCAGTATAAAAAGTAGAATTATTTTGCATTTTATTAATTTTTAAAAAGTTATATAGTAAAAATGAAATGGAGCAAATAACGGTTTCCCAAAAATATATTTATTCACAAATATCTTAAGAACCCGACGTGATAGAGATAAACGGATTTCAAATTTGAAATCAGCGCAAGAAACTGACCTAAGAACACTTATTCTTATATAAGAAAGAAAAATGTTGTTTGTCAGTGTTATCTTTCATTCAGAACGATCATTCAACCTGCATCCCAGCAATTATTAATTATATACAGAGTTCTGCCAACTCTATTCGATAACTCCAGTAACATATGAACTTTTTTAAAGCTAAACTTGTGGCGACCTGTAATGGGCCCCGCTCCTCTGAATTTAACTGAGAATAAAGCCACCCAAGAAACACTTTTAAAATACTAGTTCATATAGTCCTTAAAGTAAACTGGAAGCAGAACATATTTTATTCACTGCCCTATTTGTGAGGAAGAACATAGATCTACCTGAACGCTGTCTGTCAAGTATATTCAGTTGATTTAACCCACCCTCGAAGAAGAACTTACCTCAGTGTGTTTAACTTGTGACAGTACGGAAAAAGAAAGTTATCTCCACCAGCTGTGCCAATTTTAGGAACCACACCATACCTCACGCCTAGCCAAGTGCCTGTGCCATTCATTAGGAACTTTATCTAAACCAACAGTAGCCTTTACGCTTCACCGTCTGGCGATTTTTTGAGACTATTTGTTACCTCGTTAAATCTGGGGCCTGACACGGAAGAAATAAGAAGACCAGTCCATTATTCCACGGTATTAGCTGCTGTGGTAAATAATTCCTAGAGTGCCAGAATTCACCATTTTGGTAAGTCTGCGTGTGTGTCTGTGGGATGGCCAGCCCTAGTGTGTTTTTTTTTAATGAAAGGAGATTTAATCTTTTCTTTACCCTTTTAATTAGTTCGACCTAGTATTAAAGTGCATTATATTCCTTGTACGGGACTTCTCCTAGCGGGATTGTGTAACTGTGTTCATTCCCCCCTCCCGTAAAATTTGTTGATTAAAGGGAGACATTTGAGAACCCTAGCTTTTCCTCTACCCCCTTTACTGTAACCCCTTGCCTCAGAGTAATAAATTTACCAGTTGGTTAAATTGCCTATCTCTGATCACCCCCCCCCCCTTTCTTGTCTTTTGGACCGGATCTTGTCTGTTAGTAAATACAAACAGGAAACGGTGGATGGGATATTTCTCCTCAAACCTTCCTCTTCCCTTGTCATATTTGTATTCGGTAACCTTTGATTTTTGACTGTAAATGTATAATTATTTGTGACTGATTTATGATAATAAAGGTATTAATATTTATTTGTGTTGGTTGTCGGTTGGCCTAAAACTCCAAACATTTCCATCTGTGTAGGTTGTATTCATGTACGTTGAGCGACAGAATCACCAAATCGGTGAGCGCGTTGAGCGACTGGAACTGACAAACAATTGTTTGTGCAGAAGAGAGATAGGAGTAGTCTGGGAGAAAACAGATATTGTCGTAATAAGAGACTGTCCTTGCTCTTCCCCGCGCTTGTGAATCTACTACCCCATTCTCCTAAATCCTTATTCTCACAGAGCCTTCAATATCACTCTACACTCTAAAGGGACCAATATCCATCAGAACCCTCTCAGATAAAAATTACGCCAACCACAAATTCAAAAAAAATATGTCACAAATAACGTTGACTGGCAAAAGATATGGCCTCAGTTTTCTCTGCCCTGTCCAGACTGTGAATTTAGTATTTAATTTTACAATTTATCACATCTGCTCTCAACGTACTTGTTGATATAAAAATTTATTGTCAAATGGCCACGAGACCCCTAAGCCTTTGGCCAATATCTATTAGAGCTGGCCAATGAAATCAGGCAACTACCAAATTTTGAATTTAGTTTTGAAAAAAACAAAAAAACAAAATTCCAAACAAACTATGTGTCTCGTAGTCCAATGGTCAGTCTGCGTTAGTTATGCCAATACAAAAAGATGTTTAGTTTTTGTTAACCTTATCCTACCTCCCCCCTTTACTCCTATACTCTTATACCACCAAATTGGATTTGAATTACTCCAATACCTATGTTTTAAACTTGCGTCCCCAATAACTTATGTGTAACGAGCAAGAAAAACAGTCTGTCCGTCCTAGCGTGCGTAGACATATAGTATTATCTCAATAACTTGGCTAATAATTGGACTACCATATATATTAAAACATAGTTTTGCTCAGGAGACACTAAGCTATCCTAATATATGATTTTTATGGTCAGTTTTATTATGGTTTAGATTTTCAGTTTTGTCACTGTCAATCGTCAAATATAACTTTTACACAAGTCGGCCATCTTCCCCCCTCATTCACTATCACTTTTTTCATTATTCAAATAAACCATCTAGTTTGAGTGACGTCAGAAATACACTACGCGGCGAGAATTTAAACTGTCTGTGTGTTTATCTCTGCTGGCTTTGCCCACAGCGTGTATATAGTAAAAGAACCGCGTGCAGAGCGAAGAGGGGTTTTTTCAAAACGTTTGGTAGTGTTGGCGTTAATTATTACAATCGTTTCGTTCTTACTACTGGAAAATGTCAGAGTTACTACTAATTATAACGTTAAAGTTAACATATTGTGTTAATTCAGAACGTTAGTTTGGTGTCACACTTCTGGCAGATCGTTAATTATAAGTCTTGCCTCAGTTTCGTGCAGCAGATCGGGCAAGATGTTAAATTGTTAATTGTACGTCTCGAAACCGAAACTAAAAGGCGTGTTAGATTTTACGGCGGGTCATTTTTTAAGCATTTCCACTGCACAAAAGGCAGCGCCCTACTGGCGTTGAAGATGACAATCGTCAGACACCTGCGGGCAGGTTTATTTATTATCATAGGACTAAAATCTTACTGAATTTCGCGATGATCTCACGGATTTCGCTACACATGTATATGAGTAATCGCATAATGCAAATATTATTCAGTTCTGATAAATGAGATGACATTATTTGGTTAATTAAAGGTATCATTCCTTGTTTGGCATGTAAGAACTGACACAATTTCTCTTCAAAATCGAGCACTCTTTTATAAAATGCATTTATTTATTTTATAACTTACTTACTTACTTAGTCGTTCCCCTTCTACCGTGAGGTGTAGAGGTTTGGAAGAGAGAGAGCGCCAGACCATTCTATCAGCTGTCTTCTTCCTGGCCTAGTTCCATTCTAGTCCTCGGTCCTTCAAAGATTGTCTAATGTTGTCCTCCCAGCGGACTCTGGGTCGTCCTGGAGGTCTGGATCCCTGGCTCTTTGTTTCCCATGCTTGTCGTGGTAGCCGATCTTCTCCCATTCTGCAGACATGGCCAAACCATCTTAGTTGGGACTGTTCTATTTGGGTCTGCAGCGGATGGGATTTTAGGCCTTGACGGATCGTCTGGTTGCGGACCATGTCTCTTCTTGTTACTTCAACCCCTTTCCTCAGATACCTCATTTCTGAGGTTTGGATCTGGCTTTTGTGGGTTGTAGTCATTGCCCACGACTCGCATCCATATGTCAAGACTGGGACATAGGTGGAGCGGTATACAGCCATCTTCGTTTTCTTACCAACCTCTTTCTTGCTGAGGAATCCACGATTTATGGCCTGAAAAAGTCTCCCAGCCGCTGCTTTTCGAGTGCCCAACTCTTCTTTGATGCCTCCCTTTCGGTATATAATAGCTCCGAGATATTTAAAGTGGTCGACCTGCTCCAGGACCTGTTCTCCCAACTTAATCTGATGTTTTCTTTCTTCTCGTGATATCACCATGGATTTTGTTTTAGAGCTGCTTATGACCATCCCTCTCTTCTCCAGCTCTTCCTTCCAGACTTGCAGGTTGGATTGGAGATGTGCCTCTGATTTAGCAATCAGGGCAACATCATCAGCAAATGCCAGCTCCGAAATATAGACCTGTCTCATCTTCCAGTACCCCACTGAATACTTTCTTGTTCTCTCCTTACATGCTTTGGTGACATCGTCCATAAGGAGTATGAAGAGGTAAGGTGATAGGATATCACCTTGTCTTACACCAGTGGTGGTCCTGAACTCTTCTGACTTATGGTTTGCTGTCCTCACATAATTTCTTTTATTTTATAAATGGTCAATTATTTGAAAATGCATAGGAAGTAGTATATACTTTTCTCATAAATTGTATATTCAGTTAAGAGTATTTAAATTTCCGGACATAACACTGTCGAGCGTGACCAGTTACTATGAGATGTTGTCACTGGATTGTCTTCCCTCCTTTGCAGTGATGTCCAAAAATGACCAAAATTTAGAGTATGCAGTGAGGGTCTTTAAAGATATCTATCTTCGCTCATGATTACTCTTGGCAGAGTTGTAAATAGAAGTATGGTGCTTCTAGTTTAGAGAGTCTTCATGGATTTTTTCAGAAATCAAGCACAACGCCAAGGTTCTCCAAGCGGTCGTTGTAGTAAAATCTGCGAGAATAATCGCTCATTTCAGTAAGATTTTAGTCATAAAATGATAATAAATAAACCCGCCCTATTGTGTCTGACAGTGATCCTCTCACACGCCAGCATAGCGTTGAATTTTGTGCAGTGCTAAAGCCTATAGAACGATCCCACGGTAAAAATCTAACACGCGTTTTAGTTTCGGTTTCGAAAACGTACTACTAATATTTAACATTTTGCCAGATCTGCTGCATACATTCTGCAGCCTAGCCTTATAATTAACGATTTGTTAGAAATGTAACGCCAAACTGCTGTCTAAAGTAACGTAATCTGTCAACAGTAACGCAAAATTTGGTAGTCTTTTGGACTTGTTCTAAGTAGCAATAACGAGACGACTGTAATACATTAACGCAAAATGCTACCATCGCCTTGCGAAACCCGTTTCGTTCTGCCCGCGAGACAACTAGTATATACACGCTGTGGCAAAGCCAACTGATATACACACACAGACAGTTTAAATTCTCGACGTGTAGTGTAGTTGTGACGTCACAAAAACAAGTTAGTTTATTTGAAAAATTAAAAAGTGAGACAGAAGGAGGGGGACAAGATGGTAGACTTGTGTAAAAAGTTAGGCATAGGAGTAATTCGAATCTGATTGGAGGGTATAGGAGGGTAGACAGAGAGTATTGGTTGGGCAGAAAAGATAAAATCTATATTTAGAAAAATCACTCCTAGAAGTGTGAAGTAGTGTTTTTCTTTTTAAAATTTTTAAAATTGAAATGCTAGACCCTCGCTGTGATTGGGCCGGTCTAGGCATATTGGCAAAAAGCGTTTACAGCTCAGCGCCAGTTGAAAAGAAATATGTTAGAAGCAAGCTGCGTTGTTCTCAGCAGTATCAAGTGTGTTATTAACCATTGGCAGTCTGAACAGAAGGCAAAGCTGAACTTAAACTACTATTTATGCTAAAGCCAGTCAACGTACGTTTGTGATATTTCTTTGAATTGTGAGATTTTGTTCTGGTACAGTGTGGGTACCAGAACCCTGGTGGCGTTGTTGCAGTGTACTAAAGTAACCTACTGTTTGGACCCTGAGGTCTAGTTACTGCACCAGGAACCTTGTCAGCGTGGTCATACCAGAGAGCCTGTGAAAATGACAGCAACAACTATTATCTAGATAAGTGCCATACATGTCAGCACTCAGTTTATCCACTAAAATACTATATTTCTGTACAGAAATAACATAAAATAAATTGTTGGCAAGAGACTTTCAAGATAATTTTAAAAGAGAAAGAGGGAATGATGACAGCACCCCACCCATACTATTAATTACCAGTGTCATTAACTTAGTGAACATAGATACACATATTTTGATTGTCTTATTATAAATTGAATGGACAGAAGATCCATGGTAGTATTTAAAGTGTTATAAATACATTCATAATATCAATTTTTGGTTGTTGGACCTGATGCAGAAAATTCTGATCAGGCCAAATAAATTGTAAATAACCATTTTACCAAACTTTTAACACAGACTTCTATACGATATATTTATTAGAGTGTCAGTGTGTTTGTGGTTGTAGTCTTGACTCAGTCATATAGATATATATATGTGTTAGTAAATACATGTGTTTGTAGTAACTGTACTTACAATACATCATACACTCATAACCCTAGACATATATACGTAGCTAACATACATATTAGTCAAGAATAAGTCTGATTGAGGTCGTAAGGTGGTAGCAGAAAGGTGTTCTGATAAATCAACCCAACATTTAGTATAATCAGGAACCTTCACAGCTGACCTCATTCAGTACAATAGGAATAACATCTTATACCATCAAATCCACCACATATATTGGTAGGCTCGTCTGGGATCTGAATTTTTCATTTATATTGGGGTCCCCTGTTCCGGGATTTTAACTTTGCACTGGGTAAAACTTCCCCTAAAATTGTATGGGAATCTCATAAAATAATATTAAAAGTATTTTGTGAAATAGTGGATGAACTGTTAGTGCTTAGTGTTGTTGTCATATTAGAATTATTAAGTTACCTTAGTATATTGCTAACCTTAAGTGAGATAATATGGCTGATTTAGCTAAGTTCAGATCTGCGGCTGTGCAGACTGCCAGGGAGATGAATATGGAGGGAGAAGTCTTGATTGACTATGTCACCTCAGAATGTGATAAATTCATTGCCAGGGAAGAACATAGGTTAGCTGAAGAGAGGAGAATGCAATTAGAGTATGCTAGGGAGATGAAGAAGTTAGAGGCTGAGAAAGAACTTAAGAGGTTGCAAATTGAAGCTGAGAAGGAGGCTAAGGCCTTAGAGGCTGATAGAGAGGCTGAGATCAAGAGGCTCCAATTTGAGGAGAGAAAATTGGAGGCTGAAAGAGAAGAAAAATGACTGCAAAGGGAGGCAGAAGAAAAGAGATTGGCTGCCGCAAGGGAGGCAGAAGAAAAGAGATTGGCTGCCGCAAGGGAAGCAGAAGAAAAAAATTACAGAGGGAGCATGAGCTGCGACTCAGGGAGCTGGAGTTGCAGGGCCATGCTCCTGACTATGATCACAGCCCCTCTACCTCTGATGCTACTGCTAGTCAGGGGGCTTTTGGCTACCACGTATGGGTTAGAGAGAGAGAGAAGTGTAGCCTAAAGTTATCCCAGGGTCTCAGGGGAACAGCTTATGAAATTTTTGCCAAAATGAGCAGGGATGACCAAGACAACTATGACATGTTGAAGCAGGCTCTTCTGTTAAGATACGAAAAGAACGGAGAGTTTTATAGAAAGAAATTTAGGAATGCCAGGCTACTGTCGGATGAGACCTATCACCAGTTCTTCTCCCGGTTAGAAACGTATATGGAGAAATGGGCTACTTTGGGGAAAACCCAAGATCTCAACGAGATGATACTCATTGAACAGATGAGAGAGTCCATGGCTCCAGACATGAGAAAGTTTCTCATGGAACAGGGCGCGGAGAGGCTGGGTGAGATAATTAATGTCGCTGAGAGGTATCAGGCAGCCCAGGCAGAGGTAGCTGGCACTAAACAGAAACACGTAGAAAATGGTAAGGCTCCACAAAACTTTAACAGATTTGACAACAAAGATCAAGGTAACAAAGGTAGGCACAATTTTGATAGACCACGCAATGACTATAAAAATAAAAACCCACAATTTAATGACAGAAGGTATGATGAAAGAAAATCTTTTAACCAAGGAAAGAGATGGTGTAAACATTGTAGGAAGGACAACCATAACACCGAATTTTGTAAAAGTAAACCTTCTGGATGTGCTGCTATGAGAAGGGGGAACCAGGAAGTAAAGGACAAACCTGCTGGACAGCAGGAACCTTATAACCCCCCAGTTTGTGAGGATGTTGTATGCAATGATGTCACCATTAGGTGCCTCTATGATATAGGTCTAGATTTTGATGCTGTCGTGAGCTCGCACTTGGTGAACCCAGAGCAGTATACTACAGAAACAGTGGAGATACAAGGGGCGACCAAGGACCTACCACTCATGAAACTTCCCATTGCAAGGATAACAGTGAAAACTCGCTATGTGGAAGGGATAATCAGAGCAGCAGTGATAGACGCACCCATCTACCCTCTGATATTGGGGTGTCGTTATGTCTACTTGGGGAATCCCAAGAGACCTGTGGTCTTGGCAGCGGTCCAGACCCGTTCACAATCCAGAAAGGAAGAAGATGAGCCAATAAACACTCATCCAGAGTAGATGAGGAAGGCACAGGCTGAAGATGGGTCACTCAAGCCTTGCTTTAAAAAACTACCTAAGAGCCATACTCCTCCTAATAAAAGAGAATTCTATATGAAGAATAAATTGTTGTATAGGAAGGTCAGCACTGGTTCAGCTGGTCACGGACAGCTGGTCCTTCCCAATTCATATAGAGAAAAGGTAATGGAGTTAGGTCATACTATCCCCTTCAGTGGTCACATGAGGATTAGCGCAACAGGACAGCATATAGCTTGTCATTATTTCTGGCCAGGGATAACGGAAGACATAAAGAGATATGTAAAATCTTGTCCAGAATGCCAAAGAGTAGCTCCAAAGTATTGGACTGCTCCAGCAACTCTAGGGGAAATGCCCATAGTGGGAACCCCTTTTGAGAGAGTTGCAGTGGATATCGTGGGACCTCTCACTCGGACCAAGAGGAGGAACAGTTACATCCTTACTCTGGTGGACACTTGTTCTATGTGGGGAGAGGCGGTAGCCCTGTCGTCAATCGATTCGAAACATGTGGCAGAGGCATTACTTACGATATTCACAAGGTTAGGATTCCCGCATCAAATCTTGACTGATAATGGCTCTCAGTTCAAGGGGAAACTAACAGAAGAGGTTTTCAGGTTGTTTCAAGCCAAGCACTTTCATTGTAGTCCGTATCACCCCCAAGGGAACGGCCAGGTAGAGAGGTTCAATGGGACTCTCATTTCTATCCTGAGAAAGCTGGCACACGAGAAACCTGATACATGGGACCAATACTTGCCCGCCGCGTTGTTTGCGTACCGGGAAGTTCCCCATAACTCAACCGGAATGGCACCCGCAACCCTATTATTTGGGAGGCCAATAAAAGGTCCTTTGGAAGCTTTGTTAAGGACCTGGACAGATGAGAAGGCAGAGGAGACTGTTACCTCATCATATCAATATGTGAACGAACTGACCACTCGTTTAAAAACTAGTTGGAAACTGGCAAATGATAATTTGAGACAAGCCAGGAAAAAGCATGCTGCTTATTATAATAAGAAAGCTAAGGATAGGGAACTTGCTGTGGGGGAAAAGGGGCTTCTTCTATTGCCCGGCAGTAACAATAAACTTCAGATCGGATGGCAAGGGCCATATACAGTTTTGGAAAAGGTATCCAGAACAAATTATAAGATAGACAAAAAGGGAAAGGAAAAAGTCTATCATGTGAACCTTTTGAAGAAATATCTGGACAGACAAATCCAGGAAGGAACACACCTATTGGCCTTGTCTATCGCAACCGAAATGAAAAATGACCCCCTACCCTCATTTGAATATCCACTGAAAACCATTGAAACGTTTGCACAGGTGAAGATCAGTAATCACCTGACAAAAGGACAGAGGGAGAAGGTTCAACATGTCCTTGAGAAACATTCAGATGTGTTAACGGATAAACCGGGGCACACCAATTTGTTGGAATATGATATGAAACTACTAGACCCAGCAGCTATCTGTATGAGGCATTATTCTATTCCTTTCGCTAAGGAAAAAGCTTTGAAAGAGGAGATCGATTATTTGTTACAAGAAGGAATTATTTCTCACAGTGAGTCTCCTTATAGTTCCTGTGTGGTTTTGTTGCGGAAACCATCGGGAGAACATAGACTGTGCATAGATTACAGGAAACTGAATGCTGTCACAGAAGGTCAGGTGGATCCATTACCTGATACTACTCAACTATTTGCCCGGCTGAACAAGGCAAAATATTTTTCTAAGGTGGATCTTAGCAAAGGCTATTACCAAATTCCAGTAAAGCCTGAGGTTCGACCTTATTTAGCCTTTAGCACCTCGGAAGGTCATTATGAGTTCAACATGTTACCGTTTGGGTTGAAAAATGCTCCGAGTGTGTTTTCAAGGATGATGCGAAAATTGCTGGATCCCCTGAAAAATCCATGTATTTTGAATTTTATGGATGATTTCCTCATTGCTACGGAAACATTTGAGGAACACGTTACCTCTTTGAATATGCTGTTTGATAGACTCAGAGAGGCTAACTTAACCGCTAGGCCAACAAAATGTTGTATTGGTTGTAAAGAGTTGGAATTCTTGGGACATACTGTACATCAGGGTAGCATGACCCCTGATCCCAAGAATCTGGAGAAATTGAAAAGAGCACCTAGGCCACAAACAAAGAAAGATTTGCGATCTTTCGTGTTGTTGTGTGGTTTCTACCAAAAGTACATCAAACATTTTAACTCTATATGTGCTCCTCTGACGGATTTAACTCGCAAAGGTCAACCTGATACTATAATTTGGTCCGCACAGTGTGAATTGGCTTACCAGGAGTTAAAAGAAAAACTCACAAGCAGGCCAGTATTGCAATTGCCTGACTTGAATCAAGAATTTATTGTGAGAAGTGACGCAAGCAATGTTGCCTGGGCGCTACATTGTTGCAAAGGTCCTCCTCACAAGATGGAGAATTGAACCCAGTCGCTTACGCAAGCCGCAAGTTGAACAAGGCGGAAAAAAATTATTCAACAAGTGAAAAGGAATGTCTAGCTTTGATATGGGCTATAAAGAAATTCCAGATTTATTTATATGGCAGGACATCTGTGGTCCAAACGGATCATTCACCACTCGTATTTCTGTCACAGGCCAAGCATGAAAATTCCAGATTGTTGAGATGGACTTTATTATTGCAGCCATACTCATTTCTGATTGAATATATTCCCGGCCCTCAGAACTTAGGCGCAGACTTTATAAGTAGACATCCTTATGATGAAGATCAGAAAAACGCGTAAGACTTCATTGAGCTAAGTTATCTCGCAGGGTATAACCTGCTAATGATTGCATGTTTTTGGATGGGAGGTGTGTAGTAAAATCTGCGAGAATAATCGCTCATTTCAGTAAGATTTTAGTCATAAAATGATAATAAATAAACCCGCCCTATTGTGTCTGACGGTGATCCTCTCACACGCCAGCATAGCGCTGAATTTTGTGCAGTGCTAAAGCCTATAGAACGATCCCACGGTAAAAATCTAACACGCGTTTTAGTTTCGGTTTCGAAAACGTACTACTAATATTTAACATTTTGCCAGATCTGCTGCATACATTCTGCAGCCTAGCCTTATAATTAACGATTTGTTAGAAATGTAACGCCAAACTGCTGTCTAAAGTAACGTAATCTGTCAACAGTAACGCAAAATTTGGTAGTCTTTTGGACTTGTTCTAAGTAGCAATAACGAGACGACTGTAATACATTAACGCAAAATGCTACCATCGCCTTGCAAAAACCCGCTTCGTTCTGCCCGCGAGACAACTAGTATATACACGCTGTGGCAAAGCCAACTGATATACACACACAGACAGTTTAAATTCTCGACGCGTAGTGTAGTTGTGACGTCACAAAAACAAGTTGGTTTATTTGAAAAATTAAAAAGTGAGACAGAAGGAGAGGGACAAGATGGTAGACTTATGTAAAAAGTTATAACTAACAACTGTCAGTGATAAAACTGAAAATCTAAACGCACATGAATATAGTCATAAAAATTATATATTCGTGCAGCTTAGTGTATTCTGAGCACAAATATGTTTTAATATTAATGGTAGTCAAATTATTAGCCAAGTTATTGAAGAAATACTATTTGACTGGAAACGCTTAGACGAACAGACTGTTGTCCTTGATCGTTAACTGTAACGTTATTGGGAACGATAGTTTGAAAGGAGGCATAGGAGTAATTCGAATCTGATTGGAGGGTATAGGAGGGTAGACAGAGAGTATTGGTTGGGCAGAAAAGATAAAATCTATATTTAGAAAAATCACTCCTAGAAGTGTGAAGTAGTGTTTTTCTTTTTAAAATTTTGAAAATTGAAATGCTAGACCCTCGCTGTGATTGGGCCGGTCTAGGCATATTGGCAAAAAGCGTTTACAGCTCAGCGCCAGTTGAAAAGAAATATGTTAGAAGCAAGCTGCGTTGTTCTCAGCAGTACCAAGTGTGTTATTAACCATTGGCAGTCTGAACAGAAGGCAAAGCTGAACTTAAACTACTATTTATGCTAAAGCCAGTCAACGTATGTTTGTGATATTTCTTTGAATTGTAACTTTTGTTCTGGTACAGTGTGGGTACCAGAACCCTGGTGGCGTTGTTGCAGTGTACTAAAGTAACCTATTGTTTGGACCCTGAGGTCTAGTTACTGCACTAGGAACCTTGTCAGCGTGGTCATACCAGAGAGCCTGTGAAAATGACAGCAACAACTATTATCTAGATAAGTGCCATACATGTCGGCACTCAGTTTATCCACTAAAATACTATATTTCTGTATAGAAATAACATAAAATAAATTGTTGGCAAGAGATAAAAATCATCGTTAATACAGTTTTTTTTTTAATGTGACTTGACAGCGGAAAACGACCTTTTCCCGATTTAAATATACATGTAAACTTTGTAAAATGTTAATATAATAAATATATACACCATGATGTCATCGTCCGCTCCCAGCTCCACTTGGAACCTGGGCTACCTCTACTTTTGGTACCCTGTGAGAGAAATTGCATGAAGCAGTCACCGACGCCTGCTGGGGTTGTTCATGACTCTATCATTTTCATATGCTGAGGTTGCCAGTCTCGTTTGTCTTACGGGTAGTTGTAATATTACAACCACAGCAACTATTCATAGCATATCTGTACGTTTTTAATATTTTCATTTGTAATGTAAAGCTAAAGCTATTCAGTTTAAATGTAACGAAAGTTTTATCCCGAGGGATGAAATTTAATTTTCATCGAGGATAAATTCTGACATGGGATGGTAGAATAGAAGAGGGGAGCACCTAACTATGTGTCGGAAAACGCCAAACTGAGAAGAGCGTTTCGTTTCTATTTCTATTACCAGTTATTGGTGTGCCAGAAAAAGACCATTTCTGGCAGGCTTTATGGCGGAAGACCAGCTTTGAAGACTCTCCTTGACGTTTCCTTGGAAATGAGCTTCGCCCTACAAGCCTCGACCACAGACGAGTGAAAGCCGTGTACAGAAAACCTACCCATCAGGAAAAGGATTAGAAGCATCATTGGCAGCTAAGTTAACCTATATGCTGCCACTTGAACTTTTTATCAACCCAACACTACCATCACCAACGTGATGAATAACTTTCTTGTGTAATTAACTATTATTCCTTTCTTTTAAACTGTTAAACTTAAAGTGATCATTAAATTTGGTTGTTTGTAATTATACAAATTTAACTTCGATTCAATCATTTTAAATATACTACATGTTTGTCTCAGTCAAAGTTACCAAACACACACTCTAAACAGAGCTATATTATAATAACAATTCCACTGATTAACTCAGCGGTGGGGACTTAACGAGCTAGAATAAACCATTGCTTAAATCCTTCACAAAAGTTGTCGGCAGTTTACAGAATTAACGTGCTCAGCAACAGCCAGCACTGTTTTACGCTTATCTGAATTGTCGTAAATTTTCCTGGGAGAATTCTGGTGGATAGTGGTCCCGTTAGAGTGTAGAATGATAGTGAAGGATTGTGAGAATAAGGATTTAGGAAAGAAGGATCGTTGATTCACAAGTGCTGGGAAGAGTAAGGACAGTCTCTTTTACGACAATATTTGTCTCTCAACACTACTCCTACCACTCTTCTGAACAAAACAATTGTTTGCCAGTTTCCAGACACTCAGGTGCACACACCAATTTGGTGATTCAAACACACAACGTACGTGAATACAGACTACGATAACGAATATGGGTAAGTTTGGGTTTGGGCCTGCCAACACAAATGCTAAAAGTTTTATTACTTTTATTTAGCATAAAATCAAGTCACAAACAATTATCAATTTACATGCAGAAATCAAAGGTTACAAAACTACAAATGACAAGGTGGGGAGGGTTTTTGGAGGAGAAGTATTCAATACACCCTTCCCGCTTGTATTTAACAAAGAAAAAGGCCCGGTCCCAAAGACAGGGGGGGGGGGGGGAGATGATGATCAGAGATAGGCAATTTAACCCAACGGTAAATTTATTACTCTCAGACGAGAGTTTACAGTAATTAGTGTGGGGTAGAAAAAATCCTATGATTCTCAAATGTTTCCCCTGTATTCAACAGATTTACGGGAGGGGGAAATACACAGTTAGTAAATCCCACTTGGAGAAATCCCATACAATGAATACAGTACAAAATTAATACTAGGTTGAACTAATTAAAATGGTAGAAAGATTAAATCTCCTTTCGTTAAAAAAACACGCTTGTGAAGGCCCGCACACAGTCACGCTCACACACTTACCGAATCGTGGATTCTGGCACTTCATAGAAATTTTACAACAGCAGATAAACACTAGACCAATGGAAAATGTCTTGTTACTTCTGTGTCAAACCCAGATTTATCGAGGTTGGCTGGTAGCAAATGGTCTCGAAAATCGCTAGGCGATGAAGCGTAAGTGTTACTGTTGGTTCTAGATAAAGTTCCTAATGAATGGCACGGGCACTTGGCTAGGTGTAGGGAATGGTGTGGTCTCCTAGATTCGCACCGCTAGTGGTGAAACTCTTATGGCGTAATGTCACAGACTAAAAAAACCTGAGGTAAGTTCTTCTTCGGGGGGGGGGGGGGGCGGTGGTAAATCCGATGAAAAATACTAGGCAGACAGTGTTCAGATAAATCTGTGTTCTCTTCCACTAATAAAGCTGTAAATAAAAGTGGCTACTGGCAAATGTTCTTCTCCAGTTTACTTTAAGGACTATATGAATTAGTATTTTAAAAGTGTTTCTTGGGTGGCTTTATTCTCAGTTAAATTCAGAGGAGCGAGACCCGCAACAGGTCGCCACAAGTTTAGCTTTAAAAAAGTTCATACGTCACTGGAGTTATCGAATTGAATCGGCAGGACTCTGTATATAATTTAATTGCTGGGATGCAAGGTTGAATTATCATTCTGGATGAAAGATAGAAAAAACATGAAATGCAATACAAATCATATTATAATCTGACGCGCGATAAATTTACAGTTATAATTCCCTTAATGGCTGAAAAATTAATTTACGCGTCTATTATATTTGGAAATTAACTTACAGATGTAACATTTAGTTTGCACTAGAACTTTAAAAATGTGTTTATTTAATAAGTTTAAATTTACACCACAATCCAGTGAAATAAAATGAAATAACTAGACCACTGATGACTCGAAGCTAATGTATATATTACCGTTTGCACAGAAAAGAATTCACTACAATATATATCCGAAAGATCCAGATGGAATCTAGCAGGATTCTGCTATAGGTAGTGCTTCTTAAAATCTGGCAAAACGAATGATAAAATGCAGTTTTTCAGAGTCTTTATTTATACTAACTGGAATGTAACTTAAAGGGGTCGTGGGAGAATTTCACACTTTTCTTCATCTTGAGGAAAAAATGAGATTCTACGCCGCCCGACATGGCCTGTTACTCCATTCTCTGGTCGCTCGGGTTTCTCCCGTTTCTCAGTCTTTCGGGCAAGTCTGCCGGTTGACGCAGAGGTGCGAAGTCTGCGAGAAGCTTGCTTCGTTCACTCTGGTTCGCACTGCCGTGTCATCTCAGCAGCAGGAGACTTCATCTTCTGTTCAAAGAAATCCTCAGTGTCTTTGAGGTTAAGCCGCTTCCCCGCTAGGCTCTGGCGACACCCATAAGGCAGGTACTAACGAAGGTTGTAGCTAAATGCTTGCATATAATCGCTCTTAAAAATAGCCGTGGGCGTAGTTTAACCTGCCCTTCGAAGAAGCGAGATTCCAGGATGCACGCATGAAATCGTCTACATATTTAATGAGCAAACGTGGTGAAGATTCTACTCTGCGCTTGTGCATACTTAATGAGGCCACGTTGAAGAAGAGTTCCCGGTTGGCGATAAAATGACAACAATGTTCAGGGGTTCTAATGTTATACGAAGGGGAATACCCTGTCATCCAATAATTCAGGTCAGCTGAGTTGTCCGTCACAATCGTACCCTCTTTTGAGACATGGAAACTCGTTTTCATGTTTCTTTCGTGACAATGAAGCTGCCCTGATCGGTAGCTTTAGGATGATTAGTATTTACAATTTCGTCCTCTTCCTCCGTAGTCCAGTTTCTACTCAGGAAATCAGCCCCAACATTCTGTTTGTTGTTCTGGTGAGAGATTGTCGCCGAACTTGACATCTTTAAAGGATTCTGTGGGTTGCAATGGGTACTCCATGCAACCATCATCATCTTCCTCGTCTTCCGTTGCTATAGCGACAGCCAGGAGATTCTCGGAGGATGGCACTGGTCTTTCCAAATATTTCTTAAGGAGATTTACGTGAAAGACCTTCTCCTTTCCTTTAATGGAGATCTTGTAATTGGTGCGTGAGATCTTTTTAAGGACGGTAAAGGGTCCTTGCCATCCGATGCGAAGTTTATTGCTTCCGGTTGGAAGTAGCAACAAGACTTTCTCCCCTGGTTGGTGTTCTCTCTCTCTTTTGCAGCTTTGTTGTATCTTTTAGCATGTTCAGCGCGGCCTTTCTTAAGGTTGGTCGTAGCTAGATCCCATCCTAGCTTTAGCCTTTCCTTGAGCTCAGATACATACTTGCTTGCAGAGACGACTGTCTCGTCAGCCTTTTGGTCTGTCAGGGACCGAAGTAAGGCTTCTAGTGGCCCCTTAATTTAACGTACCTGATAATTTCAGAGTTCATTCCTGGGAACCAGTAGTGGTTTTTTATTCGCTGAATAGTGGCGTTTTGTCCCATATGTCCGCTAAAGGGAAAAGAGTGCCGCATTTCTAAGATATGGCTTCTGTACTGCGTCGGTACTAGGAGCTGGTTATTCCCTGTATCAGGGTCGCCCGTTCTACGATACAATACGCCATCCTTAGAAAAGATGTCTCCGTGGTGTCTGGGGTCCTTAGCCATGGGCAGTTTTCTAAAGCAGGGCTCCAGAGTAGGGTCATTTGTTGCGCCTCCTTCAGTTCGTTCGGCAACAAATTTGGCGCTGGCTTCCTCTCCTTCTTAGTTTGCCCTCTTGTGGTTACCGCTGCCACAATCGGCTCCTTTGATCTCCCATCAAACACGTATCTACATCCCAGGATAACTGGGTAGATCGGATCATCCATTATGGCCGCTTTGATAACACCTCTGACAAAATCAGAGTGTATCTCTACCAGTGCGATAGGAAGCGTCCTGGTGCATCACTCTTGAAAACTCCACTCAGTTTGACGGTTTCCTCTGTCTCCTGACCGGGTTTGACTAGGTGCCTAGCGACAATACTATCAAAACTTAATCCAGTGTCAAAGAGACAAGTAGTTGAGGTACCATTCAAAATTACAGTTCCTCGCGTTGAGGGTCTGTCCCCCTGAGGTTGAGAATCACTGACATTGACTCTACCTTGCGAGGATGTATGCAGGCATCCGATGCGGTTTGGCCCGGTGTGCTTGCTTTGATCAGACGTCCATGGTGTAGGGGTCTTCCCTTTTCCTTGACCTTGGTGGCCGCGCTGCCACGTAGGCTTGGTGGGTTGATCAAAATTGTTGTTTGGGGGAAATCGGGTTTTGTAGAATTTCGATTTTTCCTGGGGAGGTCTCTGGATATTATTTTCTCCTTAATTATAATTCTGAGAGGAATTTGAGGAATAGGATGACTGCTCTAGATTTTGTTTTCGAGATTGCTCATCTGTGGGTTTACGTTTAGTGCTGGGAAGTTCGGCCATTGCATTGCTATAGCGTTCGGCCTTATTGAGGATGTCCTCAAGCCTGACTGCCCCCTATTCAGCCAAAAATCTACGTGTTTCATTCGACAAAGTTGACTTTATCTGCTCCACAAGAACAAGTTCAAGTAATCCCTCATGTGAAAGAGGTAATTCAGATAATTCTATGCACTTTGTCAGATAACCCGTGAGACGTGAAGAGAACTGGGGAAATGTTTCCGTGCTCTCTTTTCGGCTGTTTCTGAACAACTGCAGAAACTTTCGGGCGGTCATCTCAAACCGCTCTAGCAAGGCCTTCTTCAGCATGTCGTAATCATGTTGGTTCGGTCCCAGCTTTGTGTATACGTCATAAGCTTTAGCTTTTAGTGACGTTGAGAGTTTAAGTGCCCAGCGGGAACTCTCTAACCCATACAGATTTGCGAGCCTCTCGAATTTTTCTAGGTAGCTGTCAATTTTCTCATTGTGGCTAGGAAAAGACTCTAAAGCAAAAAACATCGCAGTTAATTGGGCAGATTGAGTGCTGGAGAGATCCGTTGACTGAGACTGGGGCGAAGACGGCTCTCCGTTATTCGAAGTAGAAGCGCCCCGACTCTCTAAAGCCTTAAGCGCCAGTTCGTGCTGTTTCTCCCTTTCTCTATCTCTTTCCCTGCGAGCTTCCATCTCTGCCTCGATTTTCTTCTGCTCCAATTGATGCTCTTCCGCTTCTTTCTTCCTAGCTTCTGCCCTCTCTTCTGCTTCCTTCTTCTCTGCTCTATCCTGTGCTTCTTTCCTCTCTGCTCTCTGTTGCTCCGCGTCATACCTTTCAAGTTCCGTGTTTACAAACACGTTCGCTGCTTTGCCCCCTAATCCTGATTCCTTCGCCTCCTTCTCAACATGGACCTCATCCCAATTCTCTCTGCCATTGTTAAAGAACAGGATGTAGTACGACTAGAGAACTAGAAAGAAGAAACAAGAAAAGGGAAAAAAAACTCAAAGCCGCTACGAGAAAAAAACACAAAGTATGAATTTACTTGTGTTGTCTCCTACCTTGTACTGTGCAAACTTATCGCTGCTATTATTGTCACTTAAGACTCTTAACGCAAGCGACTATGCCACGGTAAAATGGTAAGTTACACTAGAAAAAAAAATCTACTTTTACTAACAGTAGAGAAAAAATTTTATATAAAAAAATTTAAAGGAAAAAAAAAAATTCCCTGAAATTTTAATTCTCCACTACAAAACTCCGCCCTCTGAAGTCAGTTATGAGTTAGAGACGATATTAACAGGATCATAAAAATCAGAATAAGCGTCTTTAGCGTAGCTCAGCTCTTGCTAACTTCAAAAACCTATGTGATTTGTTAAACAATCACGCGATCCCAGCAATTTATATAACAAAAAAATTCAATTTTCTCTGCCAGAGAATAAAAAGGTAATAAAATTGGTATTATCAGTAACTTCCTGCTCCTGTGGAAAGAAACAAACCTGTAATAATTGTTGAGTGTGTTCGGCCCAAATATTAAAAGGCTTGGTCTAGGGGAAGTAATTCCTTTTTTTTTTAATTACACCCTACTTCACAAAGACAATCAAACACACTCTCTCTAGATAGACTCAAAATACCAGCGAGAGCCTTATTTATTTTCGTACTCGCTGCCGATGAAGCTCTGAATTCCGAACAAGCCAACCATTTATTGTCGTAAATTTTCCTGAAAGAATTCTGGTGGATAGTGGTCCCGTTAGAGTGTAGAATGATAATGAAGGATTGTGAGAATAAGGATTTAGGAAAGAAGGATCGTTGATTCACAAGTGCTGGGAAGAGTAAGAACAGTCTCTTTTACGACAATATTTGTCTCTCAACACTACTCCTACCACTCCTCTGAACAAAACAATTGTTTGCCAGTTTCCAGACACTCAGGTGCACACACCAATTTGGTGATTCAAACACACAACGTACGTGAATACAGACTACGATAACGAATATGGGTAAGTTTGGGTTTGGGCCTGCCAACACAAATGCTAAAAGTTTTATTACTTTTATTTAGCATAAAATCAAGTCACAAACAATTATCAATTTACATGCAGAAATCAAAGGTTACAAAACTACAAATGACAAGGTGGGGAGGGTTTTTGGAGGAGAAGTATTCAATACACCCTTCCCGCTTGTATTTAACAAAGAAAAAGGCCCGGTCCCAAAGACAGGGGGGGCGGGGAGGGTGAGATGATGATCAGAGATAGGCACTTTAACCCAATGGTAAATTTATTACTCTCAGACGAGAGTTTACAGTAATTAGTGTGGGGTAGAAAAAATCCTATGATTCTCAAATGTTTCCCCTGTATTCAACAGATTTACGGGAGGGGGAAATACACAGTTAATAAATCCCACTTGGAGAAATCCCATACAATGAATACATTCCAAAATTAATACTAGGTTGAACTAATTAAAATGGTAGAAAGATTAAATCTCCTTTCGTTTAAAAAAACACGCTTGTGAAGGCCCGCACACAGTCACGCTCACACACTTACCGAATCGTGGATTCTAGCACTTCATAGAAATTTTACAACAGCAGATAAACACTAGACCAATGGAAAATGTCTTGTTACTTCTGTGTCAAGCCCCAGATTTATCGAGGTTGGCTGGTAGCAAATGGTCTCGAAAATCGCAAGACGATGAAGCGTAAGTGTTACTGTTGGTTCTAGATAAAGTTCCTAATGAATGGCACAGGCACTTGGCTAGGTGTGGGGAATGGTGTGGTCTCTTAGATTCGCACCGCTAGTGGTGAAACTCTTATGGCGTAATGTCACAGACTAAAAAAACCTGAGGTAAGTTCTTCTTCGGGGGGGGGGGGTAAATCCGATGAAAAATACTAGGCAGACAGTGTTCAGATAAATCTGTGTTCTCTTCCACTAATAAAGCTGTAAATAAAAGTGGCTACTGGCAAATGTTCTTCTCCAGTTTACTTTAAGGACTATATGAATTAGTATTTTAAAAGTGTTTCTTGGGTGGCTTTATTCTCAGTTAAATTCAGAGGAGCGAGACCCGCAACAGGTCGCCACAAGTTTAGCTTTAAAAAAGTTCATACGTCACTGGAGTTATCGAATTGAATCGGCAGGACTCTGTATATAATTTAATTGCTGGGATGCAAGGTTGAATTATCATTCTGGATGAAAGATAGAAAAAACATGAAATGCAATACAAATCATATTATAATCTGACGCGCGATAAATTTACAGTTATAATTCCCTTAATGGCTGAAAAATTAATTTACGCGTCTATTATATTTGGAAATTAACTTACAGATGTAACATTTAGTTTGCACTAGAACTTTAAAAATGTGTTTATTTAATAAGTTTAAATTTACACCACAATCCAGTGAAATAAAATGAAATAACTAGACCACTGATGACTCGAAGCTAATGTATATATTACCGTTTGCACAGAAAAGAATTCACTACAATATATATCCGAAAGATCCAGATGGAATCTAGCAGGATTCTGCTATAGGTAGTGCTTCTTAGTTACTCCATTCCCTGGTCGCTCGGGTTTCTCCCGTTTCTCAGTCTTTCGGGCAAGTCTGCCGGTTGACGCAGAGGTGCGAAGTCTGCGAGAAGCTTGCTTCGTTCACTCTGGTTCACACTGCCGTGTCATCTCAGCAGCAGGAGACTTCATCTTCTGTTCAAAGAAATCCTCAGTGTCTTTGAGGTTAAGCCGCTTCCCCGCTAGGCTCTGGCGACACCCATAAGGCAGGTACTAACGAAGGTTGTAGCTAAATGCTTGCATATAATCGCTCTTAAAAATAGCCGTGGGCGTGGTTTAACCTGCCCTACGAAGAAGCGAGATTCCAGGATGCACGCATGAAATCGTCTACATATTTAAGGGGAGGAGCTACCCTGAAATGCTATTTTCGTTATTAATTGCTGGATTTCAATGAAAATGCACAGACTTAACCTATATCAATACTAGATACGAAAAATGAAGAGTTTTATGGCACTGCACTACTGGTTGCCATAGAAACGGCGGCCATATTGGATTCTATTGTTCTATTTCAATTTGCTAAGGCTTTTTTATTTATTAAGCTATGAATACCAAATATGAACACAACGTTTATCATTATATTTTAAAACTTTTCGATTGGTGGATTTTTGATAACTTTAATACAAAAAAAGTTGTAGAACTTTGAATATAGTGTCTAAAAAAAGTAACAAATTTTGATAAATTTTACATTACTTTTTGCAATAAATCAAAAGTTTGATCAGATACTCAAAATCCAGCAATATGAAAGTTTTAAAAGATTATGGGCAACATGTGTGCCAATTTTTATGTAAATTAACACATAAGTGTGGAAGTTTTAAGGAAATTAGGATGAAAATATTAGATTTTGAGAAAATCGCATTTTTCTCCATAAATAGACTACAATTAAATAAGTCTGTAATATTGCCCCTGAAAAATTGCTTACTTGTCATTTAGAACATATTGGTTGCATAGCCAGCTTCCTCTGCAGCTTCCTATCTGGCTTTCTGTTGAAATTTGTGCCTAATTTCCTTCCTTGTCTTAGCGCAGTTTTCTGCCGTTTTAGAGCTGAGCAATATTGGATTCTTTGTTCTACTTCAATTTGCTAAAGCTTTTTTATTTATTAAGCTATGAATACCAAATATGAACACAATGTTTATCATTATATGTTAAAACTTTTCCAGTGATGGATTTTTGATAACTTTAATACAAAAAAAAGTTGTAGGACTTTGAAAATAACGTCTAAAAATATTAAGAAATTTTACTAAATTTTACATTACTTTTGTCAATTAACCAAAAATTTGATCAGATACTTAAAATCTATCACATAAAAAGTTTTAAAAGATTATGGGCAATATATGTTCTAATTCTTACTTTTCCTGTGATGGATTTTTGATAACTTTAATACAAAAAAAAGCTGTAGGACTTTGAAAATAGTGTCTAAAAATAGTAACAAATTTTACTAAATTTTACATTACTTTTGTCAATTAATCAAAAGTTTGATCAGAGACTTAAAATCCATCACATAAAAAGTTTTAAAAGATTATGGGCAATATATGTTCCAATTCTTACATAAGTGTGGAAATTATAAGAAAATTAGGATTAAAAAATAGATTATGAGAAAACCGCATTTTTATACATAAGAAGACAACAATTAAATAAGTATGTAATACTACAGCAAAAAGATAACTTACTTGTCATTCAGAACATACCGGCCATATATCCAGCTTCCTCTGCAGCTTCTTGTCTGGATTGCTGTTGAGATGTGTGCTTTGCTATCACCATCACTTAACATGGTGGTGTAGCAAAATTTGTGTCGTGTCACAGACCGGCTCCATAAAAACACTAGCTGCCTCAGCCTCCATTACACCTGAACTTCCTAGAAAGAAGAAAAGGTATGAATTAGTAAAACTTAAAATAATGATGTAAGCAGACATTGAACACTTTCCTTTACAATGTAGAAGCAAATGTAGTACAAAGGAAGCAAAGCAAACACATGTAAGTAATAAATTATGTTACTAAAACTGATACTTATGGAGAAATTAAAATTAGATCAGTTTAAATTTTTAGACAAGGAGAAGGAGAAATCAAAAATAAGATTCAGAAGTAAATACCTTCAAAATTTATATCACATCCTTGCTTCACATGCTCCTCTTTCCATTTGCTGAAGTTTCCCGGGGCTTCCTTCTGGTACCAAGAACCAGTTGCAGCACATGTCTGACAGTATTTTGAAAGCACATGGGCATCTATAACAAGACCTGTCAAGATCTCCACAACACATCCAATAATAATTTTTGAACTGTGGCCCCAGCTGCCATCAAAACTGACTCCAATATCCATAATATGTTCATGATATGGTTGATTGCTCTGAGCACAGTTTACACTGCATGCTAGCTTAGCAGCATGATCAAATATTAATTTTGTGAGTTCTGGTGTTTGCAAATAAATATTTTTTGCAATTGTGTTGAAAGTTTTTGATGCAGGCCAGGCATATCCATGTTATTTGCAAAGTAGTTAAATTTATAGGGTCCCATTCCTGATAACAATGATGATAGAACTGCAACTTTGTTCACACTGAATGAATTATGTTCATCCACCGATGATGTGTACGTTGATGCAACGGTTTTGTTGCAAACATAACAATTCACTTTGATGAATGTGTTGAACAAGACCTCTCTTGGCCTGATTATTAATTTCTGCAGACAGCTTCCCATAGCATTCTGGACATGCAAGCTGACTAACAAGGTTGCATATCTCAGACATATCAACTATAGTTCTGGAGACCGTATTGTAAGGCGTTGAAGCTTCTTGCACCGATGAGGCACTTACTTCCAGCTTTTTACAGAACCGTGGTGTGCTGTGGGGTGAAGAGGTAGAAGTTGTAGAAGAGCTTGTGCTGGCTCCTTCATTTACAGCTGAAGCTGACAGTATAACCTCAGGCAGACTAGGCTCATTAGGGGGACCATTTAGTTCTGAAAAAAGTACATAAGAAATAATCACAGCTCAAGAAACATGTCACATGCTTATAAATACAATGATAATTTATCGTATAATGTGGAATCATGTCATTTTGTCAAACCAGAAAAATGTGATCACTGTTTACTGCCAACGCGTTTACTAAAACCTTGCAAATACATAAATTTAATTTTAAAAAATAATAGCTTATTCACATGTGACATTTTTTTTAAAAAGTATATCGTTGAACCCTTTATGGGTTATAATAAGGACATATTGTGTATTAATTCAAGAAAATTAAGTCAGATTTCCAATATCAAAATATAGTACCTTCTTCCCCCCTCCACTCAGTTCTAACAGAGTCAATCAAAACTAAATTTCTGTAGGCCTAGCCTAAATGTGTTGTGCGTGCCTGGCTTTCTACAGTGATTCATTTTTACCATTACCATAACAAAATTAGCGATTTTTACGTGCACTATCTTGGTTCCATCTTTTCTCCCTGGCCGTTTCCATGTTTAGATGACGAAAGCTATTCTTTTTTCGAGGCATTTTCACACAAAAAGTTCCGAAAAATGAGTCTAACTAAATATGTACACAGAATTTATCAATCTGACGCCATATTGTCAACACTGCGGTTACAAGTCACGTGGATTCACGCAGCCAACGAACAGTTTAGAATAGTGAGCGGAAAAAGCCGATGTCAGTGAATGTCCGACGATTTCCATATATGGAGGTAATCGGTTAAAAAGCGACCCATAAAATCTCGATCTTGGCGGGTATAATTTTGTTACCAGAATAAATGAACTACATCACAGGATTCCCCAGATCTAGGCGAATCCAATGATGTATAATACGTAGGGGTGCAGGCTTGGTTGCTATGGGAAAAACTAGGTCAAATTAGGCCAATTTTCTCGAGTTTGAGAAAATCTATCTGTACCATACCTTTTTCAAAGTCAAAATACATATTGTTAGAGTGCATTTTGACATTTAATTCTGTTATATTTAGATTCAGGAGATGTTAAAGTATCAGAAAATGGACTAATCCCAAAATCCATCATTTTTGTATTTTGACGTTAATTTAATGCCCGCTCCTGGCCTTAATGAGCAAACGTGGTGAAGATTCTACTCTGCGCTGGTGCATACTTAATGAGGCCACGTTGAAGAAGAGTTCCCGGTTGGCGATAAAATGACAACAATGTTCAGGGGTTCTGATGTTATACGAAGGGGAATACCCTGTCATCCAATAATTCAGGTCAGCTGAGTTGTCCGTCACATGAATATCTTGTGAAGACTCCCATGTGATAGAAGCTTTACTACTCTTCTATCTACATTTCTGCCAAGAGTAATCTTGTGTAAAGATGGACTCCATTGAAGCCTATAATAGATACTCTTGAGTTTTGGCCACTGTTGGACCACTACTACAAAGCAGGGAAGGCAATACCGTCACAAACTTTAATACAAGATGTGTTTTTACATAAAACTTTCCTTTCCGAAGTAATTTAAATCTGTTTAAACTATGAGGTATCCGCCAGAATGGGGGCCCCCAGCAGGCGCTGTGCCCCATGGGTTCAATTGGTTAAATCGGCTTAAGTCCGGTCCCTCTTTGATGTGTTGATCTTCGTGGTGTATCTTACACCAGTTGAATTAAGTTCCTTTGCATGGTTTTGCTATTTCTTTCCCTGTTTGTACCACAGATTTTGATTTTCTGCAAAAAATGACTCATTTAATGGGTCGTATTCTTTATTTTCTGGGTTTACTTCTTCAACTGGGTATCCTTCTGATGTTATTTAAGTCACATAAATACAGAACAGTAATAGTGATTGCATACGACTTTGCCGAAATCCTATACGACTTTGCCGAAATCCTATGGTTGAATCAAATACATCAGTGAGTCCATGAGTGAAATTTACCACCGCAGGAAAGAAATCTGAACACTTAATTAGCGCAATATGAAATAAAATCTTAGTGCCACATATTGAGTAGAGACTTTCTGGGAAACACTTATTGACATTTATGCTTTAAGAGCAGAACTGTCACCATTGAAGATCAGGTTGCGCAAGACACGTTGTATAAATTATTAGAGCAAAAAAGCGCTATGGTTATGAAACCACGCAGCTATGATTGATACAAGCAAGAATCAGAAAAAATAAGGGCACAGTGCAATAGATACCAGCCCATTGCAACAATCCAGGCAGCGAAGAAGCAGATGAACTTGCTAAAGAAAGGGCAGCGCTGCAACAAAACGATAGAGACAACTTATCAAATGGTTAAACAACTATGAAAGCCATATTCAAGTCTAAATGGGACAGAGAACACCAAGGTCACTTAAAAGATGGTGCCTATCACCAGCTATCTAGGCAAGACAAGGTCCCCATTTTCCACTTACGTACTGGTCATAGTAGGTTGAGGTACCATCTATATCACACGTACAGGATTGGTCCAACAAATCTCTGCTCCTGTGACTCCAGCCCCATGACAGCCGAACATCTGCTCCAGTCCTGCACAACTTACAGCAGTGAACGGAGTGGTATATGGCAACAACCCGCTTCTTGCAATGAAAACTGTTTGCAGATGTCAAGAACCTTGCGCTGACTACAGCCTTTATTAGAGTCATTAGTGTAGAGGTCTGAGGGCGAACGAAGAAGAAGAAGACGAAGAAAAAGAAGAGGGAGAAATTCATAATTTAAGGAAAGACACAGTTTGTTACGTGCAGTCTTTGATATCTTACAATATTATACATTGGTATACTTGTTATGTTCGCAAATATTTTGTAAACAAAATAGATATTTTTTAGTGCTTAAGGGAAAGTCATTAGTGAGTTACTTCCCTTGAAAGTTGTGCCGTCTCTTTCGATCGAACTCCGCGGATGAATCCAGTTTTACTGCGATTTATTCTTTGTTTGGGTAGTAATAGATTGTTCTTGCTTCAGAATATCTATGGCCTGAATTTATGTGTATTGTTTGTCTGTGTAGGACGAATCTGTCTTATATCTGTATATCTTTACATATCTAAGTCGAACTATATGTTCTGTTGTCTCTAGAGAGGTCAAAGGCTGTTCGGCGGATGTGTCGCGAGAGAGGTGTGTTTTTGGCTTCGCCCTGATGATGGGCTGTGTTTTTCTATGTCGGCTTGATGCCGGGGAAAAAGTGATCTCAGTGGTTTTTGGGGAAAGTGATAGTCGTCTAGACCTATCGTGTATGCTTTACCCCAGTGTTCATTCTTATTGCCAAGGAATGGCAAACTCATATTTCTGAAAAACCAAGGTAATAAAGATACTCTTTTGAACTCTCGTACGAAGCCACCGTTTTTCGATAGGGATGATTTGTACGTCTGAGAGGATACATCTAACTAGATGAAAAAAACGATTCTGATTCTTAGCAGCACTATATCCTGTAGAATGCAGTCAATTGTTCATGATCAAATCTACAGAGCAATGAAATGTTTAATGAATTTCTAACTTTAGGACAGATTCATTATCTGTATCCAAACGTGAGTGACAGCTCACGAGTGAAGCCATCTTGGAACCAAACATGTAGTGACTTTCAAGAAGAGAAAAGGGATGCCCGTATTATCGCTTGATTAGTCCAGAGATCACTGCTACACATGAGAACCCATTGCTAGCGGTTCAATATAATTATATGGAAAAATCTGTGCTGGACATTATGTTAAGGAATCTTCGCTAGACGAGATTAGGTCTAGAAGCCATCTTGGATATTGTTTATAATCTGACGTGCTTTGTCAGTAAACTCAGTTGATATATATATATATATGGGCAATACTGAGTGCTTGGCTACTGACAGTCCATTATACTATTATTCTACATGAGTGCCCATGTAACATAACATTGCAAGACCATTTATCCACTGTACCATGATGTATTATGCCAACCTGTGATTTGTCACTATCTGTGCTGTCGAGTGTGTACGTCCAATTAAACTTTAGTAAAGGTACACAGTCGTTGGTGTCGATGACTTCCAGCCATACATGAGTGTGAGAAAAGAACATTTGTCAACACCACGAACTCTTCCTATCATTCGCACATTATACACTCCATCTATGTCTACACACCACTGCGTAGGTCAAGTTGACATTCCATACTCGAACCACGAGCAACACAACAACACAGTATTTAACTTTGGTGATGTTCGAGCGAGCTTCAGATTTCTCAGCATGTCTCTTGCTCAGGGCAAGGGTCTTGTATTAAGAGTTTATCAACTGATGATGATGATGTCTGCTTCCATCCACTTATATTTATCATTTGGTGGACATCATTAATAAGAAAAAGATTCTTATCAACTGGTGGACCAGCTTTCTGGGTTTGACCTCGCAGAAGTTCAGAAGTCAACAGATTACCGATACCAGACCGTTTCCTGTGGCTGATACGACACACTTGCAGTATTGGTTTGCTCTTTGTCAACACTTCGTCACGTGACCTGTCAAGTGAATGCAGTATGTAGGTCAGCGTTGTTGACATTTTTACATTAGACATTACAGAGTTTCACAGAACAGTTGGATCAATTCTTGTCAATGTTAACAGGAAGACAGTATTATTGAACTAAGAAGTCCTATTTTCATCGATGGATCTTCTTGTTTTCTATATATGAACTTTAATATTTAAGGCCAGAATATATATTTCAATAAAGTGGCAGTTTATTTATTTTACAAGAATAACTTTGCCATTACTGTAAAACTGAGCCTATTTTGCAACACATTACACACATGATATATGTATTTATGATATGTTACATGTTATTTGTTTGTATAGTATGTTAGTTTATATGTCAGCGGGTTGTGTTTAAGGTTGGGCGGCGTCCTCACAACAGAATATCCCACGTCATAGAGGGTCCGTTGTGGGCGTTTTCTATAGGTGCAATTTTCTTGATTGAAAATTTGCTTGCGACAACTGTTGCTTTTGTGTTAGCTGTGAAGTCTGTAATTATTGTTATTTTTGTAATATTTCTTTGTTCTTTAGTTTTGTTTTGAATTGTTTGTAATTTGTTGGTCTACCCTTTTCTATCTTTCAGTTCTATTCACAATTTATATTCATATACTGTGACGTCATTTGTGTTGTGTTACGCACGGATCATTATTATTTTTCGTTTGTATAAACATTTTTTCATATGTATGATCATTTTTTTTGACTGAAGTGTGTATTATGTTTTCTATGGTCAAAGGGACATAATCCGAGTTATCGAAACTACAATTTGTTAGGAGTTGCCTTCTCTTGTATAGAGACACGTTCGGTCTATAATTTCTTGAACGAAGCGTGACCACATCTCCTTATTTGGTAGTATCAGTCAACTATGGTAGATGTCTGAAACCTTTCTTAACGCTTCTTTTCATGACCATAAAAGGCGCGACTGTGTAAGACTTTTATCTCGAATGTTCTTCGAATCGTCTTATTGTGAACGGCAACTCAGAGATTGTCGTTCTGCGCATGTCAAACCGGGAGTTCGTTCTGTGTGTTCCGCCCAGTTGGGGAGTTTAGAAATGGTTTAAGAAGCGAGCAGACGCAACTGCGTCTTGTGATTCTCTGAGGGAAATACAGTGTCTTAGTGAGTTAGTTAGCTAACTAGACTATTTCCCAGTATTATGCAGCCTGCCTGGAGGCATATGTTCATGGTTGATTTTCCGAAATAAGGTAATTCCTCTTGTATCGAACTTTATGCTATCGTCTAGAGGTTCGTCATTTTGTCGCCTATTTGCTCGCCTGTGTGATGCAAAATGGAGAGGTACTTTGACTAGGATTAAGTCACCGGTATCTGTATACCTGAACTAGTTAAATATATATGGGTCGCTCTAGACCAACAAGACTGTTGTCTGTGTTCCAGGATTCGTTATATCAGAGATCACGTCCAAGTCAGATGGTTAGACTTAGGAACATTATAAAGGTCGAGCTGACCTGTAGCCCATGTATGCTATTCACGTGCAGACAGTGAACGGACTTATTGTATACAACTGATCTGCTAGCATCAGAATGGGAGCATTTATTATTGTTTATGAACATTGAAGATCTGTAGCTGACACTGTTGCAGAAGTTATAGAAATTATTATTATTTATACAGCTTCACGAACTAGCACTCGATGATTGATGAATTTCTGAATCTATTGAACTGTGATGTCTTATGACGCATATATACAACAGCTATCATTGCTGACTACAGAAATTGTTTTCAATGTGCCATATCATCTTGCTGAACTCGTTAACCATGTTGATGTCATAAGTATCATGACTGTTTTGTGGCGTGCAATAAATGAAAGAAACTTATACAACGAAGTTACCCTTTCTATGACTCTACACGTCATGTTGCCTGTGTGATAACCCATTGAACTGTTCCACTACCACATACACAGCAACATCCTAAATCAGAGAAGACACCTACATCTTACACTTTAACACCAGGTGTCGATAAGGGTGGCAAGTTACCACTTCAGCACAAATCCACCCTTATCATTTTTGGTGGCCAGAGCTGGTTCTATCATCTGATATTTTGGCGCACCATATCATTTTTGGTGGCCATAGGTTGGTTCACTCTGATTCCAGCTATCAAGGGGGTCAGCAAACCCAGACATCATCATCATACTAGATACAACTACAGCATCAACTACCACCTTACAAGAAATTTTATTGAAAGTATCCGGATTTTCTGACAGTTGCTGATTTTGAAACTACCCGGCGCTGCTCGGCAATATTGAAGTTTATGTAAAATTAGAAGGACAAGTACCGAGCGAATGGATTTCCTGATCTGGTGAAAAGAAGGACAAGTGCCGTAACAACTGTTCCGGTCTCAGGGGTACTGTTGCGGGTTCAGAAGGTCAAGTGCCGGTTAAATCAATTTAGAAGATTCAGAAGGTCAAGTGCCGTAACAACTGTTGCAGTATTAGAAGCTCATTTCCTTCGTCATGGCTGTTTATGGGAGCAGAAGTTAATCAACGTTGGATCATTATCCTCAGAATGCTGATTACATCCTGTTCTGCACCGTGCTGACGCTGGATTTATAGAAGTTAAGTGGCCTGTTTTGTTTGTGAACTGTGCCCTTATGTTCTAACTGAGCCTTCTGTACTTTCACACTTTCTCCTATTGTTTTCATGATACATGTTTATATGTTATATGTTATTTGTTATTTGTATATTTATATGTTTATATTTCAGCGGGTTTTCTCGGTTGGGCGGAGTCTTACAGTAGAAGATACCACGTCACAGAGGTTCTACTGTTAGCGTTTTCGTTAGGGACTGTGCGAATTTCCTACAGTGAAATTTGCTAGCGACAATCGTTGCTATATCTGTTTAGTTGTGACGAGTTGTGCTTTATTTTTTGTTTCTTGTATATATATATTTTTTTTTTCTTTTTTCTTCTCTCTCTTTCTTTGTGTTTTTAGTTTCGATTTCGATTGTTTGTATTTGTAGGTCTCCCCTTTGCTATTATTCAGTTCTTTACGTATATTTTTGTGTATACACTGTAGCGTCATTTGTTAGTCATATCTTCGCATATTTCTTTTTAGTTTTGCTGTTTGTGTATTTGACTTATGCGAATGTTTTCGTATTGTTTGATCTTTGTTGATTGTTTACATTGACTCTGATCTTTGTTATTGTTTACATTGACTCTGATCTTTGTTATTGTTTACATTGACTCTGATCTTTGTTGTTGTTTACATTGACTTTGATCTTTGTTATTGTTTACATTGTTGATGACCTTTGTTATTGTTTACATTGTCTTGTTATTGTTTACATAGTTCTTGCATAGTTAGCTTTCACTATTGTTGATATATGCTCATGCACTATTGGTCTATAGTGCACTTATCATAACAAACTGGTGTTTTTTTTGCTTATGCACTATTGTAGTGCAGTTATGATAAATAACTGATGATTATGCACTGATTTGGGTAGTGCACTGTTAATTAAGAGGTGACTTGTGATATTATTATACATTTGATAATACAAGTTGGTGTCAACTCCTGTTTCCCACAGAGATTGGGTTCAACATAGAGATTATACAAGCACTTTATTAAGTCTTGTTGCTATTTAACATTGAAATAAGATAATTAATTATTTCAGGTTCTGTACTCACATTTTGGACATCATGTCTACATTTGAGTACTTTATTGAGCAGGGTAAAGCCCTTGGGAAGACAGGTGATAAATTAGAAGAATTTGCGACTGTTCAATATGCCAAGGCATTGAAGTCGGAAGAAAAGAAAATGAAAGAACAAACTGAACAAAAGAGAATAGAGGCTGAAATAGAACAAAAGAAACTGCAGATGCAGGTGGAGGAAAAAAGATTTCAAATGGAAAAACAAAAAAGAGAAGCAGAATCTCAGGAGAAGAGGCTTCAGGCTGAAGCTGAAAATAAGAGACTTGAAAAAGAAGCTGAAAATAAGAGACTTGAAATAGGGCTGAAGGACTTGAAAAAGGCTGAAGGAAAAAAGTTACAGGCCCAGGCTGAAGAAAGAAAGTTACAGGCTGAGGCTGAAGAAAGAAGGTTACAAAGAGAGGCTGATGAGAGAAAAGCAAAAATGGAACATGATGAAAAAATCTTAGCTTTAGAGTTAGAGAAGTTAAAGTTATTGAACACTGGTAATGCTAATGATGCAAATAAGGTGTCAAATAAGACTAATGCTAAGGATTTCAAGCTTAATCTACCAGCATTTAATCCCTCAATCGATGATATAACATTTTATCTAGATAGATTTGAAAGTGCATGTAATGTGCATAATATAGATAAAACATTATATGTGTATCATCTGTCCAAGATACTTAGAGGTGATGCTTTGACTTTGTTGAGTATGGTAGATGTGCCTGACAAAAAACAACTATGAGGTTGTCAGGGCGGCATTGTTAAAGAAGTACCAACTTAACGAGGACGGATATCGTCTTAAATTTAAAACCATGTTACCAGAAACTGGAGTTGAATTCTCTGAATTCATCTCAGGCATCCGTCTTACTTTTTTACGATGGGTTGAGTTGTCTAAGACAGAAAATACATTTGAAGCTCTTATGGATTTACTACTTAGAGATAAGGTTATGTCTTCTGTTAATGAAGCTTTTCTATCTTTTCTTCATGAGCGTAAGCCTAAAAACATAAAAGAAATGGAAGAATACTGTAGCCAGTATGTTACTGCGCATCCGCACATAACCATTAGTAACTCTAAGGTGAAAGAAGGTCTGCCAGTTGCTTCGGCAGCACCTTATGGCCCAAATTTTATGCGTAAATTTCAGGGTAGCCAGAAAAATTTCAATAAAAAGAGTAATCGTAATTATGCCCAGAACCATAGTGATCAATTCCAGGGTGATTCTTCTTCCCAGAACTGGAGACAACCTAATACTACACGTTATTCTACTCCGGTTAACTTTAGAAATTTTCACAAAGGTAATCGGTATAGAGGAAAATATTTTATGCAGAGACCTCAATACCAAGATAATAGAGGTTCTCAACAGCATAGAGATAGTAATGACAGTTATGGAAACTGGAACTCAAACCAGGATAAAAATTACAGTAGGGACTTTAATGATAATTGCAGAGGCAATAATGGTCGCGGTAGATCGCAACATAAGAGAAAAAGATATCAACAGACAAACTCTGTTCAACAAGAATCTCAGGGAGCAGATAAACAGGTTAATAATGATAAAGACCATAATGCTATCGGATGCTCATCTTTTGATTTTGGTAGGGCAAATAAATGTATCCAATGCAGTACTTTATTTGATCCGAAAACCGTTAGTACTTTAAGCTGTGGTCATCCTTTGCCCGCTCTTCCTGCTAATGTTGCTCATGATGGGAGAGGTTCTCTTATATTACATAAGGGGCTAGTAAATAGTAATCCAGTCTCAGTGTTGTTTGATTCTGGATGTACTACTGTCGGCGTTAGGCAATCTCTTGTAGATCCATCCTGTGCTACAGGAAAAGTCATCAAATGTGTCACATTTGGTGGCACGTTAGAAAAGTATCCTACTGCTATAATACACATTGCTACTCCTTTCTTCACGGGAGAGGTCCACGCGTGTCTACTTCCAAACCCTATTGCGGACCTTATTATTGGTCGTATTCACGGAGTTAGGGAATGTACCCCACAGCAGATTGCTGTTTGGGAAGAGCAAAACATTGAAGCTACCAATGCGGTGGTCACAAGAGCACATGCTCTGGATCCACCTCAAACTTCATTAACTAATAATGATGAAGTAAATGACCAAGATAGTCACTTGACTATTACACGTGACTCATTTATCAAATTGCAAGAAGAAGATCCTTCTTTACAAAAATTCTTCATTCTAGCAAAAAAAGGTGATCCTAATCAGAACACTAATAGGAAATCTTGGATTTCTATGAAGAACGGCGTACTTGTACGTATGGTACAAGACTCGACTACGTCCACTCATTCACAAATTCTTGTGCCTAAGAGCATGAGATTGCAAATATTGCAACATGCTCATGACTCGCAATGTGCTGGACATATGGGTTTTTCCCGTACAAAGTCGAGGGTTCTTGCGGCTTTCTTTTGGCCATTTGTGAGCAAGGACATACGAATGTACTGTCGCTCTTGCAAAGTATGTCAGGAGGTCAAATCTAAAGGACCACGACATGCTGCGCCTATCCAGGCTGCTGACATTCCTATTCGCCCTTTTCAAAAAATGGCAATAGATATTATCGGTCCTTTTAGAATTAAGTCGGCTAGAGGACATCAATTTATCCTTACATGTGTCGATATGTGCACACGTTGGCCAGAGGCAATACCTCTCAAGAGCATCTCAACTGCTGATATCGCAGACGCTCTTTGGCTGATATTTTCTCGCTTGGGTTTTCCCGGAGAAATATTGTCAGACCATGGCACTCAACTTATATCAGACACTATGTCACAGGTAATGTCTATGCTACACATTAAAAGGTCTCTCAGCAGTATCTATCACCCAATGTCTAATGGGTTGGTCGAACGTTTAAATAGGACTCTGAAAACTTTACTTGGTAAAATAACTGAGGATCATCCTCAGGATTGGGACAGGGTCTTACCCGCGGCTCTCTTTGCGTATAGAGAGGTCCCCAATGAACATACGGGGTTTTCCCCTTTTGAACTTGTCTTTGGCGCGCAACCGCGCGGCCCTATGTCTTTACTTCACGATCTAATCACTGCCGATAATATTAGCGATGAGACTCAATCTTCTTATGAGTACGTCATTGCTCTTAGGCAAAAGATCATCGAGGCATGCAAACTAGCAACTTCGTCTTCAGAATTTGCTAAAGAAAAGGCAAGGCAGTTTGCAAATAAGAATAGATGTCTACGACAACTTTGTCCAGGTGACAAAGCTCTCGTTCTACTTCCTTCAAGGGAGAACAGACTTCTAATTGCATGGAAAGGTCCATATGCAATAGTCTCCAAAATTTCTGATGTCGACTATGTTGTCGATATTGATGGAAAGCATAAAACTTTCCACATAAATATGCTCACAGAATTTTATGAAAGACCTGACTATTTGCAGCCTATTTTCCAGGCTACGGACAATTCACAAGCAACTCGTGGTCAGTACTCATCTCTGTCAGTTATACAGGATGAGGAAACTACTTTTTCTGATGTCAATCTTCCTCTTTCTATGGTCCCACTTTATTCTACGGAATCTTGGAAAAACGTGACCGTTTCTCCAAATCTTTCCGCTGAGGAACATCGACAAGTTTCTTCGATGTTGCAAACATTTCAGGATGTTCTTACAGACATCCCGGGACACACACATGTCATAGAACATGACATTGTGCTAACTGATCACAATCCTATCAGAGTCAGACCATATCCAATACCTATTCATTTCCAGTCTCAAGTCGAAAAAGAGTTGGATGAAATGATACGTTTGGAAATCATTGAACCATCCACTTCAGCATACTCTTCGTCTATGGTTATTGTTCGAAAGAAGGATAATAACATTCGCATTTGCGTAGATTATCGCAAATTGAACCAAGTTACGAAGTTCGATGCTGAACCTATGCCTTCATTAGAAGAGCTACTCAATAAACTTTCTAATTCTAGATTCTTTACCAAACTAGATTTGTCTAAAGGTTATTGGCAAGTCCCGCTAACTGAACGTGCCAAACCTTTTACAGCTTTTTCTACACCTAGGGGTTTATTCCAATGGAATTTCATGCCTTTTGGTCTTATGAACGCCCCTGCTACATTCGTACGCATGATGCGGCGAATTCTCGCATATCGTACAGATGTCATAGCATACCTAGATGATATCTGTCTATTCAGTGATTCTTGGGAAGATCACTATTTGGGTTTATACGAATTACTGTCTACTCTTCGCGAGTATAACTTGACTGCAAAACCCTCTAAAGCCTTTATAGGATTTAGCGAGATTTCTTTCCTAGGTCATCGGGTTGGTCATGGTCTTTTAAAGACAGAGGACCACAATGTTTCAAAAATACTTAACATTTCGGTCCCTAAGACGAAGAAACAAGTAAGGAGTCTATTAGGTTTGATTCAATTCTACGGACGATTCATTCCGAATCTGTCCTCCATTATGGCACCGCTTTCTACTTTATTGAAGAAAGGGTCGCCTAATCTGATCCGCTGGTCTAAAGAATGTCAATCCTCATTGGACCAGGTTAAAGCCCTATTTTCATCTCCACCTATTCTTAAGTTACCTACTATTGAGAAGACTTTTGTTCTTCGAAGTGACGCCTCGTCAACAGGGATTGGGGCAGCACTAATGCAGGAGTATTCTGATACTTTGCATCCGGTGATGTATATCTCTAGGAAATTAAACGCTGCAGAAAAGAATTACTCGGTTTTAGACCGTGAGTTATTGGCTATGGTATGGTCTATTCTGAAGTTACAAAGATTTCTTCTAGGCGCACATTTCATTGTGGAAACCGACCAGAAAGCGCTTACTGCTATTCAGAGCAAAAACTTGAAGAGCTCGAGGTCCACTCGTTATGCCATAGCTCTTCAACCATTTCATTTCTCGGTTCGAGCTATCCGTGGTTCGGATAATGTAATGGCAGACATTCTGTCCAGATGTCCACACGATTCCACATGATTCTTCTGTCATATATATATTTATTTCCTGATATACAGTCCAATGTTATAATGACATGTTAGTAGATTTTGTCTCACTTTTTTTTTTTGAGGGAAATTTATAACATTGTACCATGTAATTATCTAAGAAGGCTTAGTTAGTGATATACGGGCCAAAAGATCACTCGGCCACATTTAAATAAATTATTTTCAGGATTGTATTAAGAAATTTACCAGTTGTCTTTAAGATTTGTGTTATTGATATTTTCGCAGCACATCATTGCGAGTTTATGTCCATTGTGGAACTTTGAGGATATCAAGTCCTGTCCTACATTGGGAGCGGATGATGTCCACATCTTCTTCTATTGAATGTTTTATGTCACCGAAGAGCAACACATGTATTACTTATTAATTACTGTTACTTTATATAATGTAATAATATAGTGCGGTATATTAGTAAATTACACCGCTATTTGCAACACATTGTATGATAACACATAATATATTTAATTTCATATATTGGTATGAGTATAATTTGATTGTCATTATGTTGTTGCCATCATTGTGGCGTGTGTTGGTGGCACCTTCCTGGAATATATCAGCGTATACTTAGATAAATTTTTTCTCTAAGGATCTGAGATATGATCTCAGTGTCGCTCCATGCGTTGAGCTAATTTGTTAGGTATATATCCACGCATCATACGTGCGTTAGGAGCCTAGATTTTTTCCGGCTCCAGGATTTAAAAAAAAAAATGTCCCATTTTTTTTTTTTTTCCAGGGAGGGTGCGGTAATGTTACGCACGGATCATTATTTTTTTTCGTTTGTATAAACATTTTTTCATATGTATGATCATTTTTTTTGACTGAAGTGTGTATTATGTTTTCTATGGTCAAAGGGACATAATCCGAGTTATCGAAACTACAATTTGTTAGGAGTTGCCTTCTCTTGTATAGAGACACGTTCGGTCTATAATTTCTTGAACGAAGCGTGACCACATCTCCTTATTTGGTAGTATCAGTCAACTATGGTAGATGTCTGAAACCTTTCTTAACGCTTCTTTTCATGACCATAAAAGGCGCGACTGTGTAAGACTTTTATCTCGAATGTTCTTCGAATCGTCTTATTGTGAACGGCAACTCAGAGATTGTCGTTCTGCGCATGTCAAACCGGGAGTTCGTTCTGTGTGTTCCGCCCAGTTGGGGAGTTTAGAAATGGTTTAAGAAGCGAGCAGACGCAACTGCGTCTTGTGATTCTCTGAGGGAAATACAGTGTCTTAGTGAGTTAGTTAGCTAACTAGACTATTTCCCAGTATTATGCAGCCTGCCTGGAGGCATATGTTCATGGTTGATTTTCCGAAATAAGGTAATTCCTCTTGTATCGAACTTTATGCTATCGTCTAGAGGTTCGTCATTTTGTCGCCTATTTGCTCGCCTGTGTGATGCAAAATGGAGAGGTACTTTGACTAGGATTAAGTCACCGGTATCTGTATACCTGAACTAGTTAAATATATATGGGTCGCTCTAGACCAACAAGACTGTTGTCTGTGTTCCAGGATTCGTTATATCAGAGATCACGTCCAAGTCAGATGGTTAGACTTAGGAACATTATAAAGGTCGAGCTGACCTGTAGCCCATGTATGCTATTCACGTGCAGACAGTGAACGGACTTATTGTATACAACTGATCTGCTAGCATCAGAATGGGAGCATTTATTATTGTTTATGAACATTGAAGATCTGTAGCTGACACTGTTGCAGAAGTTATAGAAATTATTATTATTTATACAGCTTCACGAACTAGCACTCGATGATTGATGAATTTCTGAATCTATTGAACTGTGATGTCTTATGACGCATATATACAACAGCTATCATTGCTGACTACAGAAATTGTTTTCAATGTGCCATATCATCTTGCTGAACTCGTTAACCATGTTGATGTCATAAGTATCATGACTGTTTTGTGGCGTGCAATAAATGAAAGAAACTTATACAACGAAGTTACCCTTTCTATGACTCTACACGTCATGTTGCCTGTGTGATAACCCATTGAACTGTTCCACTACCACATACACAGCAACATCCTAAATCAGAGAAGACACCTACATCTTACACTTTAACACCAGGTGTCGATAAGGGTGGCAAGTTACCACTTCAGCACAAATCCACCCTTATCATGTTGTTATTCTTTGCAGATTCAGTGATTATTTTCATTGATTTCCCTATTTGATTTATTTTGATTTCTGCAAACGTTTTCGTATTGTCAGTCCTATTTGTACTTTATGTATTCTGTTGGTTGACATATGTTTTATATAGGTATATTTCATAAGACACTATTACCTGTGCACTGCACTTGGGTTATGGTATAAACCAGTACTTGATTATTATTACTGTTATACAAGACCTTATTAAGGCTTGTGACCCACAGATATTGGGATAGTATACTGATTAATCAAGTCATTAAGAACTTGTGGTATTATTATTGTTTCAGGTGATTAGTATTATTGTTAGACACCATGTCTACATTAGAATACTTCATTATACAAGGGAAAGCCCTTGATAAGACTGGTCAACAATTAGAAGAATGGGAAGTTGCTCAATATGACAAAGCATTAGCTGCAGAAGAGAGAAAAGCTCTGGCTGAAGAGAAAAGATTAGAAAGAGAAGCTGAGGCTGCTGCTGAACAAAAGAAATTGCAGATGCAGGTGGAGCAAAGGAGATTTGAAGCTGAACAAAAGAAATTAGAAAGAGAAGCTGCTGCTGAACAAAAAAGATTAGACAGTGAAGCTGAACAAAAAAAATTAGAAAGAGAAGCTGCTGCTGAACAAAAAAGATTAGACAGGGAAGCTGAACAAAAAAGATTAGACAGAGAGGCTGAAGAAAAAAAAGCAATAAGAGAACATGAATTTGAGTTTTAGAAATTGAGATTGACAAGTATGAGTAATGTTAATCAGGCATCTAGTGGTAATGGTAAACCTTCTACTTACAAGGTTAAGGTTCCACCGTTCAATCAGTCCAGTGACGATATTACATTCTGGCTGGATAGATTTGAACGTTCTTGTCGTACACATAATGTGGATAAATCACAATACGCTAATCAATTAGCAGAAAACTTGAAAGGTGAATCTTTGACTAGATTATGCCTTGTAGGAGAAGCAGATAAGGATAATTATGATGTCATTAGGGCGGCTTTGATAAAAAATACCAGCTAAGTGAGGAAGGCTATCGCCTTTTGTTTAAGACGATGGTGCCTGAGACAGGGGTAGAATTCTCAGAATTCACTGCAAAGGCACGTCTCACAGTTGATCGTTGGATTGAGCTTTCCAAAACAGAAAAAACGTATGAAGGACTTATGGATTTGTTGCTCAGAGATAAGATTATGTCATGTGTTAACAAACCATTCCTGGAATTTATACATGAGCGTAAACCCAAATCTCTAAAGGAAATGGAAGAATATTGTTCCCAATATGTCACTGCACACCCCGACGTGACTTTTGGCAACACTAAGATTAAGGAGAGTATGCTAGTTGCTTCAGCAACACCATACAATCCCAATTATTCACACAGATTTCAGGGACCTCAAAACAGATTTGATAAAAAAGGTAACCATAATAGTTATCAAAACCAAGGTAACCAATCATTTCAGGGTTCTTCTTCAAAGAACTGGAGACGAGCTGATAGCTCTCGACACAGGGGTGGTCATAATTATAGGAATTTCCGTAGAGGAAGTAATTATAGAAACTATCAGGGTTATCCGTCTTGGAGTCAACAAGATCATAATTACAGAGATACTCATTATAATGAATATGATAATGGTAACCAAGGGAACTATGACTCAAACCCAAATAGGGGTTACAATAGAGGTAACAATAACTACAGAGGTGATAATAACCGAAGTAGATCTCAAAACAAAAGACATAAACCACATTTTCAGGCAAACTCTGCACAACAAGAGTCCCATGAAGCCTATAAACAGAGTAAAGATAATAATGATGCTAGTAATATGGCATGTGCCGTTTTTGATTTTGGGAGAGCATCTCAGTGCCCCAATGCAAAACGTTATTTGAGCCAACCACAGTGTCTACTTTAAGCTGTGGCCATCCTCTTCCTGCTCTTCCGGCATCAGTCGCGCATGATGGAAGAGGTTCTCTTGTCTTACATAAGGGTTTAGTGAATAACAATCCAGTCTCTGTGCTATTTGATTCTGGATGCACCACAATTGGTGTTAGGCAGTCACTCGTAGATCCTTCCCGTGCCACTGGACAAGTAGTCAAATGTGTAACATTTGGCGGCACATTAGAGAAATACTCTACTGCTATCATTAGGATTGCTACTCCTTTCTTTACAGGAGATGTACACGCATGTCTTCTCCCGAATCCGATCGCTGACCTCATCATCGGTCGCATTCATGGAGTCAAAGAATGTACTCCGCAACAGATTTCCGCGTGGGAAAGGCAAAACATGCAGATTGCTAACGCTGTAGTCACTAGAGCTCAGGCTCTTAATATGCCTCAAACTTCATCTACTGAAGATAATGAAGTGCATAACCAAGATGATCCCTTGGTAATTTCTCGTGACTCGTTTATAAAACAGCAAGAAGATGATCCCACTCTGAAGAAATTCTTCATTCTTGCAACTAAAGGTGATCCGAATAAAGACACAAGTCGTAAATCGTGGATTACAAAGAAGAATGGCGTACTTGTACGTATGGTTCAAGACTCCATTACGTCAAGTCATTCTCAAATCCTGGTTCCCAAGAATTTGAGAGTTAAAATTTTGCAGCACGCTCACGACTCTCAGTGTGCTGGACACATGGGTTTTTCCCGTACTAAGTCAAGAGTCCTTGCGGCTTTCTTTTGGCCATTGGTAAACAAGGACATACGGATTTATTGTCGATCTTGTAAAGTATGTCAGGAAGTTAAATCCAAAGGTCCACGGCATGCTGCACCCATTCAGGCGGCGGACATTCCTATTCGGCCGTTTCAAAAAATGGCCATAGACATTATTGGTCCATTTAAGATCAAGTCTGCCAGAGGACATCAGTTTATCTTGACATGTGTTGATATGTGCACACGTTGGCCAGAGGCTATTCCTCTGAAGAGCATTACTACTGCTGATATTGCAGATGCTCTTTGGCTTATATTTTCTCGTTTGGGTTTCCCCGGAGAGATATTGTCAGACCATGGCACCCAACTAATATCAGATACCATGTCTCAAGTAATGTCTACTCTGCAGATAGATAGATCTTTAAGTAGTATCTACCATCCAATGTCTAATGGTATGGTCGAACGCCTTAATAGAACACTTAAAAACTTACTAGGGAAGATAACTGAGGATCATCCTCAAGACTGGGACAGAGTTTTACCTGCGGCCCTCTTCGCTTACAGAGAGGTACCCAATGAACATACAGGATTTTCTCTCTTTGAACTCGTCTTTGGCGCGCGTCCGCGCGGCCCTATGTCGTTGCTTCACGATCTCATAACATCTGACAATATTGACGATGACACAAAGTCATCCTACGAATATGTCATCGCGTTGAGACAAAAGATTATCGAAGCATGCAAATTAGCAACTTCTTCTTCTGAATTTGCGAAACAGAAGGCAAGGCAATTTGCCAATAAGAAGAGATGCTTACGACAACTTTGTCCTGGTGACAAAGCATTTGTATTACTACCTTGTAGGGAAAACAGACTACTTATTTCTTGGAAAGGTCCGTACGATATAATATCGAAAATTTCCGATGTCGACTATATTGTCGATATTGATGGGAAGCATAAAACCTTCCACATCAATATGCTTACTGAATTCCATGAACGTCCGGATTATTTGCAACCCATTTTCCAAGCAACGGACAATTCTCCAGTACAACATGGTCATTACTCATCACTGTCCGTGATACAGGATGAGGAAACAAGTTTTTCAGATGTAAATCTTCCTCTTCCAATGATCCCACTTCATTCTAGTGAATCATGGAAGAACGTTACTGTCTCTCCTGATTTGTCTCTAGGAGAACAGCGACAAGTTTCAACTATGTTGCAAACATTTCAGGATGTACTCACTGACATCCCTGGACAAACGAATGTCATTGAACATGACATTGTTCTAACTGACCATACTCCTATTAGGGTTAGACCTTATCCTATACCTATACATTTTCAAGCACAGGTCGAGAAAGAGTTGGATGAGATGATAGATTTGAAAATAATCGAACCATCCACCTCTGCATATTCTTCGCCGATGGTTATTGTGCGTAAAAAAGACAATAACATACGTCTTTGCGTTGACTATCGAAAATTGAATCAGGTAACGAAGTTCGATGCTGAACCTATGCCTTTACTGGAAGAACTACTTACTCGACTCTCCAAATCTCATTTTTTCACTAAACTTGATTTGTCTAAAGGATATTGGCAAGTTCCTTTATCTGAACGCGCCAAACCTCTCACGGCTTTTTCAACACCTAGAGGTTTGTTCCAATGGAATTTTATGCCTTTCGGTCTTATGAACGCACCAGCTACATTCGTACGCATGATGCGCCGAATCCTATCTTATCGGTCAGATGTCATTGCATATCTTGACGACATCTGTCTTTTCAGCGATACTTGGGAAGATCACTATTCAGGGTTAGATGAATTGCTGTCTACTTTGCGCGAGCACAACCTGACAGCGAAACCCTCTAAAGCCTATATTGGTTTTAGCGAAATTTCTTTCCTAGGCCACCGAGTTGGTCATGGTTTCCTAAAGACAGAGGACCATAATACTAGTAAGATACTTAACATCTCAATCCCTAAGACTAAAAAAAACAGGTGAGAAGTCTGTTAGGTCTTATTCAATTTTATGGCAGATTCATTCAGAATCTATCCTCTATCATGGCACCTCTTTCAACACTTCTAAAGAAAGGTTCGCCTAATGTGGTCCACTGGTCTCAGGAATGCCAATGCTCTCTGGATAAGATTAAAACATTGTTTTCAACACCACCTATTTTAGTGCTACCCACTAAAGATAAAACATTCGTTCTTCGTAGTGACGCTTCATCCACTGGGATTGGAGCGGCACTAATGCAAGAGTACTCTGGAACTCTGCATCCTGTAATGTATATTTCCAGAAAACTTAATGCGGCAGAAAGGAATTATTCGGTTTTAGACCGTGAGCTATTAGCTATGGTTTGGTCGATCCTCAAACTACAGAGATTCCTTCTGGGCGCACATTTCATAGTAGAAACCGACCAAAAAGCTCTTACTGCTATACAGAGTAAGAACTTGAAGAGCTCGAGGTCTACTCGATATGCAATTGCTCTTCAACCTTTTCATTTCTCTGTGCGAGCTATTCGTGGATCAGATAATGTGATGGCAGACATTCTGTCAAGATGCCCACATGATTCCACATAACTATTAGGGCTTAGACTTCTTGATATGTCTAGTTCTATAGTAGTTCCTTTTCTATATCATGATAGATACAAATTTGTAATTTAATAATATAATGATTGTATCACTACATAGCGGTTCATTGATGTTTATTCACCGCTGTGCTTTGATGATTTTTTCTTCATAAATCATAAATGTAAGATATCTAATACGAAATGATGGTATGAATTTTTTAGGCATCGTGTAATTGCCAGAATTGTATTATACTTTGATGACACCTTCCTGGAAAAATATACTTATAGAGAAATAATTTCTCTCAGTTTATGAGACACATTCTCACCAGTCGCTCCATAAGTCGACTTAGCCTCATATTAGGCGTTATATGTATTCCTGATATTTTCATCTGCGCATTATTCATGCGTTGTGAGCCTATTGTACGTTGCTCCTAGATGTATTTCAAAAAGAAAAAAAATGTTCCTTTTTTTTTTTCCCGGGAGGTGTGGTAAGACTGTTACGTGCAGTCTTTGATATCTTACAATATTATACATTGGTATACTTGTTATGTTCGCAAATATTTTGTAAACAAAATAGATATTTTTTAGTGCTTAAGGGAAAGTCATTATTGAGTTACTTCCCTTGAAAGTTGTGCCGTCTCTTTCGATCGAACTCCGCGGATGAATCCAGTTTTACTGCGATTTATTCTTTGTTTGGGTAGTAATAGATTGTTCTTGCTTCAGAATATCTATGGCCTGAATTTATGTGTATTGTTTGTCTGTGTAGGACGAATCTGTCTTATATATGTATATCTTTACATATCTAAGTCGAACTATATGTTCTGTTGTCTCTAGAGAGGTCAAAGGCTGTTCGGCGGATGTGTCGCGAGAGAGGTGTGTTTTTGGCTTCGCCCTGATGATGGGCTGTGTTTTTTCTATGTCGGCTTGATGCCGGGGAAAAAGTGATCTCAGTGGTTTTTGGGGAAAGTGATAGTCGTCTAGACCTATCGTGTATGCTTTACCCCAGTGTTCATTCTTATTGCCAAGGAATGGCAAACTCATATTTCTGAAAAACCAAGGTAATAAAGATACTCTTTTGAACTCTCGTACGAAGCCACCGTTTTTCGATAGGGATGATTTGTACGTCTGAGAGGATACATCTAACTAGATGAAAAAAAACGATTCTGATTCCTAGCAGCACTATATCCTGTAGAATGCAGTCAATTGTTCATGATCAAATCTACAGAGCAATGAAATGTTTAATGAATGACTAACTTTAGGACAGATTCATTATCTGTATCCAAACGTGAGTGACAGCTCACGAGTGAAGCCATCTTGGAACCAAACATGTAGTGACTTTCAAGAAGAGAAAAGGGATGCCCGTATTATCGCTTGATTAGTCCAGAGATCACTGCTACACATGAGAACCCATTGCTAGCGGTTCAATATAATTATATGGAAAAATCTGTGCTGGACATTATGTTAAGGAATCTTCGCTAGACGAGATTAGGTCTAGAAGCCATCTTGGATATTGTTTATAATCTGACGTGCTTTGTCAGTAAACTCAGTTGATATATATATGGGCAATACTGAGTGCTTGGCTACTGACAGTCCATTATACTATTATTCTACATGAGTGCCCATGTAACATAACATTGCAAGACCATTTATCCACTGTACCATGATGTATTATGCCAACCTGTGATTTGTCACTATCTGTGCTGTCGAGTGTGTACGTCCAATTAAACTTTAGTAAAGGTACACAGTCGTTGGTGTCGATGACTTCCAGCCATACATGAGTGTGAGAAAAGAACATTTGTCAACACCACGAACTCTTCCTATCATTCGCACATTATACACTCCATCTATGTCTACACACCACTGCGTAGGTCAAGTTGACATTCCATACTCGAACCACGAGCAACACAACAACACAGTATTTAACTTTGGTGATGTTCGAGCGAGCTTCAGATTTCTCAGCATGTCTCTTGCTCAGGGCAAGGGTCTTGTATTAAGAGTTTATCAACTGATGATGATGATGTCTGCTTCCATTTACTTATATTTATCATTTGGTGGACATCATTAATAAGAAAAAGATTCTTATCACAGTTAAATAAAATAGAGATCTGAGATATGGATGTAATTAATAAACCACGTTTACAAGTTGTTTCAGATGGCATTATTGCATCAGGGAACATTGTTAGACTTTATTTAAATGATCCTGAGCAACAGTTATAGGACTGTGCAAAGTAGGTAAGACTGCATTCTTGTGGCCATCCACTATAACTAGTGCCCTGTATTTCTATATAGAGTGACGTCAACTGAGTCAGAATCGAAAACGAGGCTGAACGACGTGGACGCCATTTTTTGTCGACAATACCTGGGTTAGTAGCGGGAATAAGCGTCGAGTAAGATTTTTTTTTTTTTAAATTAATGAAGAAAAATTTCCCGTTCAACCTCTGATGGGTTATAATTAGGATATATATTGTTTTCAATTCCAAATAATATGAACAACTGCCGATGAGAAAGTGGCATCACATTTGTCAAATCATTGTAAATAGGGACAATCACAATTATGCTAATACGTTAAATAAATAAACAAAAAAACAAAAAACAAACAAAATCAAGAAGAAACTCTGAATAAGAATTATATTAAAGTGGAGGGGTGTAAAGGCCTGGTGGTTCCAGTTATATAACTGACTTTAACAGATATTTAATTGACTTTCATCTGTTAAAAGTCATATGCATTGTAAGAACAGCATCAGACCTTCACATTCCCAGACACTAATATTAACATTTGTTCGTGATAAATATTGTTTGACTATATTATGCAGTTCCCTAGGTCTGTCTATTCTCAACACCTCTTCTATATTTATAAGATTATATATATATATATATATATATATATATATATATATATATATATATATATATATATATATATATATATAATTATAATAATAAAATTATATAATATAATTATATAATAAAACTATAATAAAATCTTTGTTGCTAAATAGTGGAATTCTAACGGAATATAAAATTCAACGGAGTATGTGTTAAAAATCCACTCTACTGATTCTTTTCAAGAAACCGGTAAGTAAACTAGTTTTCTTCTTTTTGTTTTGTTACTTGAAATACAAATAATAGTCAAATATGTGCTACTGTATTTGCATCAAATTTTATTTCAGATTATTAGCTAACCTAAACCAAAATGCAAATTGGGTCCGAAACTCATGATCGGGTCCATTTTCCTGCAATACGGGTACGACCGAAAATGGCGGCCAAATTTTAGTTGTCGTCACTCTATATATCAAGGGCACTAACTATAACAGTCTACCGTGTGTACAGTAGCATGATAGCTGAAGGTGACTTTAATTACATGTACAACGAAGATAATATAGATAAACGGCGGATGTAATCTAAAGGTAATATAAAGCAAAAGCAATATACGGGAGATAGATTTGAATCTCAGAGTGCACTTACAAAAAAAAGTAATAATTGTTGGTAAAAATATGCAAATAATTGTGAGCAAGTAAAGACAAGGATCCCGTTACACGCCCATTGAGGGATATTGGGAATATGGTGTTAGGTCCATATTTTCTTGATCATCGGCACACTAGGAGTGATGTGATCAGTATCACGCCGGCCGCCTTAACCTTCCCAGAGATTCTCTGGTACCCAATTCATGAGGCTGAGTCGACCCCGGAGCCATTTGCGGTCTAAAAAATCCCACCTCAACTGGGGATCGAACCATGGACCACCGAGCTAGGAAGCCAGTGCACTAACCACTGTGCTACCACGACTCCAAAAAGACAAGGGCAGAAAGTATGGTTTCCACAATAAGTTTATTACCTGTTTAGAGCCCTTGGTCACTGCTGGAGCAGAAGAAACATATAATTATGTTGTATGAGAAACTGGAAACATAATAAATCTTTTAGTAGATAGTTAGAACTGTAGATAGTTAGAACTGTAGATAGTTAGAACTGTAGATAGTTAGAACTGTAGATAGCTAGAACTGTAGATAGCTAGAACTGTAGATAGTTAGAACTGTAGATAGTTAGAACTGTAGATAGTTAGAACTGTAGATAGTTAGAGCTGTAGATAGTTAGATCTGTAGATAGTTAGAACTGTAGATAGTTAGAACTGTAGATAGTTAGAACTGTAGATAGTTAGAACTGTAGATAGTTAGAACTGCAGATAGTTAGAACTGCAGATAGTTAGAACTGCAGATAGTTAGAACTGCAGATAGTTAGAACTGCAGATAGTTAGAACTGTAGATAGTTAGAACTGTAGATAGTTAGAACTGTAGATAGTTAGAACTGCAGATAGTTAGAACTGCAGATAGTTAGAACTGCAGATAGTTAGAACTGCAGATAGTTAGAACTGCAGATAGTTAGAACTGCAGATAGTTAGAACTGCAGATAGTTAGAACTGTAGATAGTTAGAACTGTAGATAGTTAGAACTGTAGATAGTTAGAACTGCAGATAGTCAATAATTTATTTGGAGGAGAAGTAATTTCACGGACAGAAGACGTTATATTAATTGGGCTCCTCAGCTGATCAGGAGCAAAAAGGATAGAATAAGATCACGTGTACATAGTACTCAGCCAGAGAATGTGCAGAATAGTCCAGACGCAGCAATGCTATTACAGTAGAACTCTGACTGTCGTGAAACATTCTAAATCCACATATATAAATTAAAAAGTAAAGGTAAAGCCTAACACATAAATTCAATAACAGGGAAAGAAGAATGGTAAAGAACAGTGCTGTCACAATGACTGTACTCGAGATCCCCCTTTTTCTGCTTCGCCTGCATATTCTCACGCTTTCACGTTTACTAATAAAGCCTACAGCAGCATACACGCGTTTCAACAAAACAATAAAACGTGTACTGTATTTCTTAGAAAACCTTGAGATACGCAAGCTGATTAATGACCTAAATTAATACTAGCATTAATTTCATTTTATACACTGCGTAATGAAAAGACAGATGGAATTAGGATAGAGAGAGGGAGGGCTGAAAGCAGGAACGCCGGCAACACTAACACGCGTCTCGCGATATACAATTAATGCCACCCCCAACGCGAAAGGCATGAAGCACTAGCTTTTTTTTTTCAAATAGACAGTGATAAAAAACACTACCCATACGAGAGTTAGGTTTAAAAACCTGTAAAATGCTTATTGGGAAACATGACATTATACTGGTTTACGTTTGAAAGCCTGACAGTACAGCAGACTCCCTAAAGTTTGGAAGTGAGGAGGTGGTAACAGCACGACTATCCTAGAAGAAAATACATATTTTGAACGCCGCCACTTAGCTCCCTTAAAACTTATATATTTGGGTTCCTTAGGACTTGCTGACAAAGAATATGTTAAGTGTTACGCAAATAGTCTAGGAATTAACAAATTATAGCCAAATGAAAATAGTGAGGGTGTCAGACAACACCAAATAATAATCGCACAGTGGCATGTTTTGAAACCACCATTTTACGGGAAATAGGTCACCATGTTAAATCCAATTTGATTGGCGGGAATGATATGTACGGCTAAACACGATTAGTCGGACTACAAATACTAATTTTTTGTTGTTAGGGGAAACGGTAGTAGGGGTACTTTTTTTGAAAAGCTGTGTAAACATGGCCCGATTGGTTAGACCCGCCAATATAGTCAATTAGGAGTGTCAGTTCAGTGCCACATTTTAAAATAAACTTACTCAGAAACAGTGCGTTGAGAACCAGTTAATATTTTTTCTAAATAAAAGCCTGGGACAGAGGCAGATCGGAATTTGTGCCATATTCATCGCCAGTCAACGTATTTGTGTATTATTTCCATGAATTGTGGTAAGCTTGACATATTTGATATCTTTTTAATGAAAATTGAATGTAAATTGATAATTTATGTCTGTATATGTGCGTGGTTCAGTAGCAAACATGAGGCAAGGCCTAGATAATGCTCCAACCTGAACAGGACGTGTCGGAGAAAAGTAAAACTGCATGGAATTGCCAAACAGTACACTGACACCTATCTTATTGACTAGATAGAACTAATGCTGGAATTGCAGAGGCGTAGTAACCATTAGGGAGGAGTATACTGGTGTAAATTGTTTCAGATGAAGCTAGCAGTTGGCCTACCGCTCTGAACTCAGTGTTTGTTATGTATTGTGTTCAGTGTGGAAATAGATTATAAATTAGTTCTGAAATAGGAGGTACAACCTTCTTGTTTCAGGGACCGTGGTCCTAAGTTATTGAAGCAGCACCTGGTCTGAGTTTTGCTGAATCCAGAGGCTGACAGCATACTCCTTGGTCCAGATAGCGACCAGTGAGGTGTCTCCAGAACACAGTGAAGCAATCGAGCAGAGGAGTCTTTTCCTGCCGCCATCACGAAAGATAAGCTTCTGTGGCCAGAGCAGCTCAAAATTATGTGCCCCCTCTAAACTTGACATTATATTAAACACAGAGGGACAATAAATTGTTTTAAATGACAGGATCTGTGAACTTTTCCCAATACTATTTCCACGATAATCAAACACTTGAAGTCATGATGACAAACAACAATCTAGCTTGAAAAACAAAACCAGTATTACCTCATAGTACTACTTCACAACTTACACACATAGGATAATACTAATAAATTATGTCAATACAAAGATCATATTTATAAATTGTGATTACATTTGATTGTGATTCCTGGTTCACTGTGTAGTTGAATCAGGATATCTATTAGTGAAAGGAATTATTACATATATAATTGAAACTTTACACTTGACTCATTTAAGATAGTCTTATAGAGTGTTATATGTGTGTGAGTGTCATAGTGTTGTAAAGTGTTGTGGAATAAATTAAATTGTTTATCTGTCTGTTGTTGTTGTGACTTACACTTCATCATTTTTATAACCCTAGACATTAAACGTAGTCATCACAATATTCCAGAATAATTCTGACTGAGGTATAAATGTGGTAGCAAGTAAGGTCATCTGTAATACACCACACTTATTAGATACAGATACCTTCACAGCTGATCTCAGTCAGTACACTAAGTCCCCTATAAATATTAATATCATCCCACCTTACCACATATATTGGGGTCTCGCTCCCGGGATATTGAACTTTCTCCTATTATATATATTGGGAATAATAAAAAGTTAAAAGGTATCCTTGGGTGAAAATAAATAAGAATGAGCTCTCTGTGGTTGTCCTTAGATAATTAATTACAGATTGTATTGTTTAGTTAAATATTTTATACATTTTACCTGTTAGAAAATGGCGGACCTGGCCAAATTTCGATCTGCTGCTGTGCAGACTGCTAAAGAGTTAGGAATGGACGGGCAAGTTATGATTGCCTATGTCACTACGGAATGTGACAAATATATTGAACGGGAAGAAAGAAGATTAGAAAAAGAGGCCGAAAGAAAATTAGAATCGGAAAGATTAGAAAAAGAGGCTGAAAGAAAGTTAGAGGCAGAAAAAGAAATTAAGAGGCTGCAGATTGAGGCTGAGGCCAAGAGGCTGCAGATTGAGGCTGACAAAGAGGCTAAAGCATTGGAGGCAGATAGGGAGATTAAGAGGCTCCAGTTGGAAGAGAAAAAGGCTGAGAGGGAAGCAGAAGAAAAAAGATTAGCTGCAGAAAGGGAAGACAAGAGATTAGCTGCAGAGAGGGAAGCAGAAAAGGAGGAGAAGAGATTACAAAGGGAACATGAGTTACGACTAAGGGAGTTTGAGTTTCAAGGCCATGCTCCTGAAAATGGTGCCAGTCCCTTTGCCTCCGATGCTATTGCTAGTCAGGGAGCCTCAACCTCAGCTATGAACTTTCATTTAGATCATTTTGTTGAGAAAGACGATGATATCGAGAGCTATCTAAATAGATATGAATTATTAGCTACCACGTATGGGTTAGAGAGAGAAAGGTGGAGCTTAAAGTTATCTCAAGAGCTTCGTGGGGCAGCTTATGAAGTTTTTGCCAAAATGAGCAGAGGTGATCAAGAAAATTATGACATGCTAAAGCAACCTCTTTTGTTAAGATATGAAAAGAACGCAGAATTTTATAGGAAAAAATTTAGGAATGCTAAACTACTGTCAGGTGAAACCTATCACCAGTTCTCTGCACGGTTAGAGACATACTTGGAGAAATGGACTTCTCTGGGGAAAACCCAAGATCTTAAGGAAATGGTCCTTATAGAACAATTAAGAGAGTCCATGGCTCCAGACCTGAGAAAGTTTCTCATGGAACAAGGTGCAGAGAGACTGGGTGAGTTACTAAATAATGCAGAAAGGTATCACGCAGCTCAGGCAGAGATATCAGGTAATAAAAAGAAACAGGTAGATAATTTTAGGGCACCACAGAACTTTAATAAATTTGATCCTAAAGATCAAAACAAAAGTAAGCACCAGTTTGATAGGTCACGGTATGACAATAAAAATAAAACCCCACAATTCGATGAAAGGAAATATGATGAAAGAAAATCTTTCAACCAAGGAAGGAGGTGGTGTAAAAATTGTCAGATGAACAATCATGATACTGACCGTTGCAGAAGGAACCCTATAGTAATGGCCACCCTTCAGGTCAGGTCAACCTCAAGAAAGGAGGAGAATATTCTGATAGATACCACTCCAGATGAGATGAGGAAGGCACAGGCTGGGGATAAGACCCTCAAGCCTTGTTTCAGGAAATTGTCAACTTGTCATACAACTCCAGGCAAGGGAGATTTTTAGATGAAAAACAAGTTGATTTACAGGAAGGCGGGAACTAGAACCAATGGTCACGGACAGTTGGTTCTTCCAAAGGCATATAGGGCAGAATTAATAAGGAGCCTACATGTGAAAGAAGATGGGGACCATGAGAAAATTGGTACCATCATCCAAAAGGTGGCTCACAATTATTATTGGCCCAAGGCAAGGTGGGACATTGAGAATTTTGTAGAAAGGTGTAGCATAGCACATGAGGGAACACCCACAAGTGGGAACATTGATCAGGACCTGGACACGCCACGGGGCAAACTTAGGCCTGACAATACAAAGAAAAATAAATTTGATAAAGTGGACCAAATGGAATGGGAAGCCCCTTTTCACGGACAAGCTTCAATTAACTGTTTTACAATGGGGACTATGCAGAGAGTGCAAAAAGATGTCTTACCCCATGATAAGCCGAAAATCCCTCAATCGGACTTAAACAAACTGGAGAAAGAGGATGTAGAGAGGAAATCTCTCATCCAGAATTCTAAGTGGGGAGAAAGCCCCCAAGAGAAGAATTGGTAGCGGTCGTTTTGTGCATGATAATTCTGGGAAGAAAAATCATCACTATAGCGCTTCGAGTGGAAGAGACCATACCGGTGCATGGACAAATAGGTCCACAAAATTAAAGGTCCATATGTAACGCTGTTAAGAACGTGGACTGATGAAAAGGCAGAGGAAAATATTACATGTTCATACCAATATGTGAATGAGCTGACCACTCGTTTAAAAACTGGCTGGAAACTTGCCAATGAAAATTTGAGACAAGCCAGGAAGAAACATGCTGCCTATTTCAACAGGAAGGCTAAAGACAGAGATTTGGTTGTGGGAGAGAAGGTACTGCTTCTTCTACCCGGTAGTCAGAATAAGTTACAAATTGGATGGCAAGGTCTATACACAGTTCTAGAGAAGGTGTCTAGAGCCAATTATAAGATAGATAAGAAGGGGAAAGAAAAAATCTATCATGTGAATCTCCTGAAGAAATATTTGGAAAGAGAACATCAGGAAGAGACACACTTGTTGACCTTGTCCATTGCCATGGAGATGAAAAAGGAACCACTTTCATCATTTGAATATCCATTACACCCCTGTGAGACAGCGGCACAGGTGAAAATCAGTACGCATTTAACGAAAAATCAGAAAGAGAGAGTGCAACAGGTTCTAGATAATCATACAGAGGTGTTAACATTCCGACCGGGGCATACAAACTTATTGGAATATGATATGAAACTGATAGACCCCACACCTGTCTGTATGAAACCCTATTCGATTCCTTTTGCTAAGGAGAAAGCTTTGAAGGAAGAGATAGACTATTTGTTGAAGGAGGGAATAATTTCACACAGTGAATCTTCGTATAGTTCCAGTGTGGTACTCTTAAGGAAACCCTCTGGAGAACATAGACTCTGTATAGATTACAGGAGACTGAATGCTATTACAGAAGGACAGGTGGATCCATTGCCGGATACAAATCAGTTGTTTGCCAGGCTAAATAAAGCTAAATATTTCTCAAAAGTGGATCTGAGTAAAGGATACTATCAGATTCCAGTAAAGCCTGAGGTTAGACCATACCTAGCTTTTAGTACCTCAGAGGGACACTATGAGTTTAACAGATTGCCATTTGGATTGAAGAATGCGCCTACTGTCTTCTCTAGAATGATGAGAAAATTATTGGACCCTCTGAATAATCCATGCATCACAAATTTCATGGATGATATCCTTATAGCAACAGAAACATTTGAGGAACACATTGACTCTCTGAATATGCTGTTTACTCGACTTAGAGAAGCGAATTTAACAGCCCGACCAACCAAATGTTGCGTTGGATGTAAAGAATTAGAATTCTTGGGACACACAGTCCATCAGGGAAACATGACCCCTGATCCCAAGAATTTAGAGAAATTAAAGAAAGCCCCGAGACCACAAACCAAGAAAGACGTGAGATCCTTTGTCTCATTATGTGGTTTCTACCAAAATTATATCAAAAACTTTAATTCCATATGTGCACCGTTAACTGACTTGACACGTAAAGGAAATCCAGATCGAATTACATGGACATCACAATGTGAATTGGCTTACCAGGAATTGAAGGAAAAGCTCACAAGCAAACCTATTTTGAAATTACCTGACTTAAGTCAAGAATTCATTGTAAGAACGGATGCCAGTAATATCGGGTTAGGTGCGACCCTGCTACAGAAATCAGATGCACTGGATGGGGAATTAAGCCCAGTGGCATATGCTAGCAGAAAGTTGAATAAAGCTGAAACCAACTACTCAACTAGCGAAAAAGAATGTCTTGCAGTAATATGGGCGATAAAGAAATTCAATATTTATCTGTATGGGAAGGCATTTAAGTTGCAGACGGATCACAAACCCTTGTCGTTTCTAGCGCAGGCTAGGCATGAAAATTCTAGGTTACTCAGATGGTCATTACTGATGCAGCCATTTGAGTTTAGCATAGAGTATATATCTGGTAAGACAAATCTGGGAGCAGATTTTTTAAGCCGCCATCCGTGTGATGAGAATCACCGTAAGCCCCAGAAATAATAATAAATTTCTCTATGTGTATATAGAATTATAGACTGACATATAACGTCTGTTTTAAGAGGGGAGAATTTGTCGTGAAACATTCTAAATCCACATATATAAATTAAAAAGTAAAGGTAAAGCCTAACACATAAATTCAATAACAGGGAAAGAAGAATGGTAAAGAACAGTGCTGTCACAATGACTGTGCTCGAGATCCCCCTTTTTCTGCTTCGTCTGCATATTCTCACGCTTTCACGTTTACTAATAAAGCCTACAGCAGCATACACGCGTTTCAACAAAACAATAAAACGTGTACTGTATTTCTTAGAAAACCTTGAGATACGCAAGCTGATTAATGACCTAAATTAATACTAGCATTAATTTCATTTTATACACTGCGTAATGAAAAGACAGATGGAATTAGGATAGAGAGAGGGAGGGCTGAAAGCAGGAACGCCGGCAACACTAACACGCGTCTCGCGATATACAATTAATGCCACCCCCAACGCGAAAGGCATGAAGCACTAGCTTTTTTTTTCAAATAGACAGTGATAAAAAACACTACCCATACGAGAGTTAGGTTTAAAAACCTGTAAAATGCTTATTGGGAAACATGACATTATACTGGTTTACGTTTGAAAGCCTGACAGTACAGCAGACTCCCTAAAGTTTGGAAGTGTGGAGGTGGTAACAGCACGACTATCCTAGAAGAAAATACATATTTTGAACGCCGCCACTTAGCTCCCTTAAAACTTATATATTTGGGTTCCTTAGGACTTGCTGACAAAGAATATGTTAAGTGTTACGCAAATAGTCTAGGAATTAACAAATTATAGCCAAAAGAAAATAGTGAGGGTGTCAGACAACACCAAATAATAATCGCACAGTGGCATGTTTTGAAACCACCATTTTACGGGAAATAGGTCACCATGTTAAATCCAATTTGATTGGCGGGAATGATATGTACGGCTAAACACGATTAGTCGGACTACAAATACTAATTTTTTGTTGTTAGGGGAAACGGTAGTAGGGGTACTTTTTTTGAAAAGCTGTGTAAACATGGCCCGATTGGTTAGACCCGGCAATATAGTCAATTAGGAGCGTAAGTTCAGTGCCACATTTTAAAATAAACTTACTCAGAAACAGTGCGTTGAGAACCAGTTAATATTTTTTTCTAAATAAAAGCCTGGGACAGAGGCAGATCGGAATTTGTGCCATATTCATCGCCAGTCAACGTATTTGTGTATTATTTCCATGAATTGTGGTAAGCTTGACATATTTGATATCTTTTTAATGAAAATTGAATGTAAATTGATAATTTATGTCTGTATATGTGCGTGGTTCAGTAGCAAACATGAGGCAAGGCCTAGATAATGCTCCAACCTGAACAGGACGTGTCGGAGAAAAGTAAAACTGCATGGAATTGCCAAACAGTACACTGACACCTATCTTATTGACTAGATAGAACTAATGCTGGAATTGCAGAGGCGTAGTAACCATTAGGGAGGAGTATACTGGTGTAAATTGTTTCAGATGAAGCTAGCAGTTGGCCTACCGCTCTGAACTCAGTGTTTGTTATGTATTGTGTTCAGTGTGGAAATAGATTATAAATTAGTTCTGAAATAGGAGGTACAACCTTCTTGTTTCAGGGACCGTGGTCCTAAGTTATTGAAGCAGCACCTGGTCTGAGTTTTGCTGAATCCATAGGCTGACAGCATACTCCTTGGTCCAGATAGCGACCAGTGAGGTGTCTCCAGAACACAGTGAAGCAATCGAGCAGAGGAGTCTTTTCCTGCCGCCATCACGAAAGATAAGCTTCTGTGGCCAGAGCAGCACACTTTTTTTTTTCATTTTTCTTTTAACAGACAATTTATCACCGTGACTAAACTGACTACTTTGCAGCTGGAAACAGACTGGAAGGGATTGGAATAGTGGTCAAGCCATCTGACTCTGCGAGGGATGAGTCACAGATCGTGCCGGCGTTTCTTTTTTTTTTTTTTTTTTTTAATGCTGCTTCTGTTAATTGGCTATTCATTTAATTCTGGTTCCAATAATCGGAGTTCTACTTATAAGAGATGAGAATAGTAATGACGTGCCAGATCAAAGATTTGTGACGCAAACACATACTAAAATGCCAATAAAACATACTTACTATTTCAGAAAGAACAATGTGGAAGAACAAAATATCTATGAGAAAACGTTTAGTTGAGAAGGACTTAACTTATAAATTGAGAGATACTGAAGAAGATATCAGATAGACCAGTTTTTTATAACCACACATGGTCAGTTCAAGTCCTAGATCTCAGGATGTCAGGATGTCAGGATGTCAGGATGTCAGAATGTCAGGATGTCAGGATGTCAGGATGTCAGGATGTCAGGATGTGTGTGATGGACAATCTGAGGACTTATTCATTCTTAGACTTTAAATTATCAGACCTAAAGGTCTTTTATATTTGGACATGCGCCCTAATATAACCGACTAGGTTGAACGGGACGCGTCTCGCAAAGACGAAGCAAAATTTAATTTTTTTTAACATTTCTAAGACACACATGCACAAACATAGACATTGCACGGTAAGAATGAATGGAGTGCGCTTGTTCAATAAAGATACTGTGAATCATGTATCAATTATAAAAGGCTCATTAATTTGTTTTCAAATATTGTCAACTTATAATGAATAGAAAAAATGTTGACTTAATTTTTTTTTTATTCTTGAAAGAGTGAGAATATAAAGGGAGTTTGATGGTGCGATGAGCATAGTTAGCCCTTATGGGGGTTATTTTGAAAAAAATCCTTTGAGGCATAATAAATAAAATTCACAGTATTATTTGTGTTAGTGAAAATAAAAGTTAATGTGATTCAATAGGAGATGTATGGTTTCAAATACTAATAGAAATAGAAATCGTGAGCTGAGAAATCCGCATGCAGAAAGTGTTATTGTGTGTAGATGTCAAATCTCTTATGATCACACAGTTGAACAGTGAAAGGTTAGAATGTTCATTTGACATTGAGTACGTCTCCAGTTTTGAGAGCGGGCAGTGGCTTGCCAGAGTCGATGAATGCCAACCTTGTTTGATTATGGTGTCTGTGTGAAGTGTTTCAAAATGTTGAAGATACATTTTAAGTAAGGCTGCACCGAATATTCTATTCGTATTCGATTCGGCGCCAAACCTTACACAGCTTTCACAACTCCTTTTGGGCTCTACCAATGGAATTATATGTGTTTTGGGTTGGTAAATGCGCCAGCGACGTTTGTGCGCATGATGCGCCGCCTTCTTGGCGATCGTAAAGATGTCATCACGTACATCGATGACATCTGCCTATTTCATGACTCGTGGGAAGACCATATTGATGGTTTAACTTCCCTTCTACATACATTACGTATGCATGGTTTGACTGTGCGACCTTCAAAGGTCCAAATTGGTTGTCAGGAAATTTCTTTTCTTGGTCACCGAATAGGTAACCACAAACTGTATCCTGACGACAATACAGTCAAAAGAATTCTAGAGATTTCTACCCCTTCTACTAAGAAACAAGTTAGAAGCCTTTTAGGCCTAATAAACTATTACCATAAGTTCATCCCGCATTTCGCACAACTATCTACACCTTTGTCCGCACTGTTGACCAAAGGTAGTCCTAATAAGGTACGTTGGGACATAGATTGCGAAAGCGCTTTGGTAACAATTAAGAAATTATTTAGCAATGCACCTATTTTGTTAATACCGAATATACGTATTCCATTCATACTCCAATCAGATGTCTCGAGTTACTCCATGGGTGGTTGTTTGCTGCAATGTTACAAGGAAACACTCCATCCATGTTTCTATGTGTCGAGGAAACTGACTCCAGCTGAACAGAAGTATGCGACAGGGGAACGTGAGCTCCTGTCTATGGTCTGGTGCCTGGAGAAGCTGTCAAGATATCTCATCGGCACGCACTTTTACATTATGACAGACCATAGTCCTCTTACTTACATAACAGCTAGAACAATGCGTAACGCTAGAATACACCGATGGTATTTGTTAATTCAAGAATTTTCATTTACGATTCTGCCTATTGCTGGCTCAGACAATAACTTGGCAGATCTTTTATCGCGCAACGTCTCTGAGAAGAAATTGAATTAACTCTTTAGTCACCATGTTGACAAGTGCTATTATTAATGTTATAAAATTTAATGTGTCTACTTAATGATTATCATAGTTATAAGTAGGTAGTACTAATATTGATATGTTCGGGAGACGGGCGTCTTCTCCATCACTATCATCCGTGCCACAAGTGTCACGTTTGGAAGTGAGGGGGATGATGTTGAGGATTGCTTCATGTATGCAGCATGGCGCATTCCTCAAATGATTATATCTCCGCGACTGATGTCGATGATTGTTTCATGCTTACAGACATTTGGATTTGTCGACGATCCGAATGGCTGTATCATGGAACACCTCAAACGAATAGAGATATATCTCATCGACCGATGTCGATGATTGTTGCATGTGTGCAGGCATTTGAGTTTTGGCCGACTCGAATTACTGCACCATGGAACATCGCAATTGAATATGGTAACGATAAGTATGCATATCACTATGCATGACGCGTATGTCTTTGTAAGGTCATTCGACGTGTGGGCTTCGGCCCCAACGGCAGCGTATGGCATGTGTGGCCATTGCCACTATATATTCGACTTGTGGGTTTTGACCCGAACGGCAGTGTGTTTCCGAAGTGTGGCCATTGCCACTGATATTGTGTGGTACAACCACTTTTTAATTGTGTGGCTGGGAAGCCATTTGAGCAGTGTATTTCTTGAACCAAACGTAAGTCGTCGTATGAATAACGCAGTTTGCATAATTATGGCAGATTAGCCTGGCGTGGTATGCCAAAGGAACATTATGTTACTAGCAATAGTGTAAGACTAGTATAGATGGATATTGTACAGCTAGCGGCAAGCGTAAGCCTAGTGTAACGGATATTAAACGACTAGCAGTAGACGTAAGCCTAGCATAATAAGTGTATTGCGAAACTAGCAGGATAGTTAAGTCTAGTGCAACAGGCTATTGTATAAACTAGCGACGGGAGTAAGTCTAGTTAGCCTCTGAATTTATGCCAAAGGACATTGGCCGTTAAAAGGAGCTGACCTCTAACCAGAACTCTAGATAGAGATTGTGAACATGTGCTTATGAAATAATGAGAACTCTTACAGATCGTACATGAATGTGATGTGACTTTGTTCCCATGTAGTTGGTGTCTGCTCATGGTATGAAATTACTAATTAAATATTTTGAGTCGTCAAAATCACAGTCTTATCAACTATCGTATTCGGAGTTGAGTTAAATGCTATTCATCTTCAACTAATCATGACCAGTGATGATTAATGTCTTAACACGCTGCATCTCACACTGCCAATATAATCAATAAGACAAGAGACTAACACAGGTCAGTCAAGGGTCGAATATTTAATATGAAATATATTCAGCACATAATGAATCACAAGGGTTAAAGCAGACATTATCGATACCAACGGCCAGTACTACGGAATCCTACAAAAGTGATAAGAACCCGAGGGACTTTGACTCTATAAACTGAATACGCATATAATAACTTGGTCATCCTCAAATACTAGAAGTCATCGAAGCACCCATAACACACGGGGGTCCCGAGAGCGCCCGCAACATACTGGTGTCAGAAGTGGGATAAGCTCAAATGGCTTCCCAGCCACACTATTAAAAAGTGGTTGTACCACACAATATCAGTGGCAATGGCCACACAAACCAATGAACCAATGAATCTATTCGATTCGTATTCGGCCGAATAGTACGCTGCTATCAAATAGTTAGTTGCGTATCCTTTACAGGACGTGGCAATCAACTCCAGCTTTTATTGGCTGTTTGTGATTTTTCTAGGCAATTTTTTCATTCAGTAGTTTGCCATTGCTTTCTGAACGGTACGGCGCTTATACCATTGTTAAAAATCCACACAAAACGATCTGCTACCAAACCGCCTGTAGCAGGTTTCGAACCTGGTATATCTGGATTATGAAACTGCGTTCATATCCATTAGGCCACAGACGCCGACTGCTATCAAATACGAATAGTAAATTTAGGTCAACCCGCGGCGTGATAATTTTAGACCCAGAAAGTAGGCTGACTTTCAGTTTCAATTGGTCCCGCTACTAACTCAACACACCACTACTTGCGATGCATACTTTATCGTGTAGCGGGTTGCATCAGCTGACTAGGCAGAGGCAACAAAGTCGTGGGCAATAGACAGTGCAGAGGCAACGAAAGTACATCAAGCCATCGGCAACATGATGGCACTAGACATTCAGTCATATTCTATCGTGCAAGATGTCGGTTTCATGTTTCTGGTTGGTTTGTTGGAGCTGAGATACACAATACCAAGCAGGAATTTTTTTACTGACATAATTATTCTTAACATGTACAGCTCTGTTAGGGCTAATATCCAGCACAATGATATCTCGCAGCGTCTCCAACAAGCGTCCCAAGTGTTTCATGCAGCAATTTAAAAAGTGATTAATCGCTATTTGCCCTATTTTTTGTAACGGTGTATAATTAATAAAAATATCAGTAGACCTATTGAACACAGCTTTGTATGCCCAACATTCATTCACTATTCATATTCGTATTCGGCCGAATAGTTCAAGGCCTCTATTCGTATTCGGCCTAATAGTAAAAAACCACTATTCGGTGCAGCCCTAATAAACAGAGTGAGTGAATGTGTGAGTGAGTGTGTGAGTGAGTGAGTGAGTGTGTGAGTGAGTGAGTGTGTGAGTGAGTGAGTGTGTGAGTGAGTGAGTGTGTGAGTGAGTGTGTGAGTGTGTGAGTGAGTGAGTGTGTGTGAGTGTGTGAGTGAGTGAGTGTGTGAGTGAGTGAGTGTGTGTGTGAGTGAGTGAGTGTGTGTGTGTGAGTGAGTGAGTGTGTGAGTGAGTGAGTGTGTGAGTGAGTGTGTGAGTGAGTGAGTGAGTGTGTGAGTGAGTGAGTGTGTGAGTGAGTGAGTGTGTGAGTGAGTGAGTGTGTGAGTGAGTGAGTGTGTGAGTGAGTGAGTGTGTGAGTGAGTGAGTGAGTGTGTGAGTGAGTGTGTGAGTGTGTGAGTGAGTGAGTGAATGTGTGAGTGAATGTGTGAGTGAATGTGTGAGTGAATGTGTGAGTGAGTGAATGTGTGAGTGAGTGAGTGAGTGAGTGAATGAATAATTTTCACGTATATGCTTCAGTGCGTTATTGTTATTTCATATTATGTAACATATATGTTATGAATCGCATAATGCATATATTGTTCAGTATTATTAATGCATCTGGCTTGTTTGACATATTAAAACAACTACATTGTTAAAGAGAACAAGACGTTTTGCCTCGTGACAATTGTTGCACGAGAAAAGGTTGTCTGAAATAAGCCTTAGTGTGTTGGCCAGAGTTTCCCCAGTCATAACCATCATCATCATTCACTTAGCATCAAATTCGAACCAAGCAAACTGCTAAACTAATTTCACATGTGTGTGAGTGAGTGAGTGAGTGAGTGAGTGAGTGAGTGTGTGAGTGAGTGTGTGAGTGAGTCAGTGAGTGAGTGAGTGTGTGAGTGAGTGAGTGTGTGAGTGTGTGAGTGAGTGTGTGAGTGAGTGAGTGAGTGTGTGAGTGTGTGAGTGTGAGTGAGTGTGTGAGTGAGTGAGTGTGGGAGTGAGTGAGTGTGTGATTGTGTGAGTGAGTGAGTGTTGAGTGTGTGAGTGTGTGAGTAAGTGAGTGTGTGAGTGTGTGAGTGTGCGAGTGAGTGAGTGTGTGAGTGAGTGTGTGAGTGTGTCAGTGAGTGTGTCAGTGAGTGAGTGAGTGTGTGAGTGAGTGAGTGTGTGAGTGAGTGAGTGAGTGAGTGTGTGAGTGAGTGTGTGAGTGAGTGTGTGAGTGAGTGTGTGTGAGTGAGTGTGTGAGTGAGTGAGTGAGTGTGAGTGAGTGAGTAAGTGAGTGAGTGTGTGAGTGAGTGAGGGAGTGAGTGTGTGAGAGAGTGAGTGAGTGAGTGTGTGAGTGAGTGTGTGAGTGAGTGTGTGAGAGAGCGTGTGAGTGAGTGAGTGTGTGAGAGTGTGAGTGAGTGAGTGTGTGAGTGAGTGAGTGTGTGAGTGAGTGTGTGAGTGAGTGTGTGAGTGAGTGAGTGTGTGAGTGAGTGAGTGAGTGAGTGAGTGTGTGAGTGAGTGAGTGTGTGAGTGAGTGAGTGAGTGTGTGAGTGAGTGAGTGAGTGAGTGTGTGAGTGAGTAAGTGAGTGAGTGTGTGAGTGTGTGTGTGAGTGAGTGAGTGAGTAAGTGAGTGTGTGAGTGAGTGTGTGAGTGTGTGAGTGTGTGAGTGAGTGTGTGAGTGTGTGAGTGAGTGAGTGAGTGAGTGAGTGAGTGAGTGAGTGAGTGAGTGAGTGAGTGAGTGAGTGAGTGAGTGAGTGAGTGAGTGAGTGAGTGAGTGAGTGAGTGAGTGAGTGAGTGAGTGAGTGAGTGAGTGAGTGAGTGAGTGAGTGAGTGAGCGAGTGAGTGAGTGAGTTAGCGAATTAGTGAGTGTGTGTGTGAGTGAGTGTGTGAGTGAGTGAGTGAGTGAGTGAGTGAGGGTGTGAGTGAGTGAGTGAGTGAGTGAGTGAGTGAGTGAGTGAGTGAGTGAGTGAGTGAGTGAGTGAGTGAGTGAGTGAGTGAGTGAGTGAGTGAGTGAGTGAGTGAGTGAGTGAGTGAGTGAGTGAGTGAGTGAGTGAGTGAGTGAGAACATGACAGTACTGAATGAGTTGTCACAGTCTGAGAAATGCAAATATTATGAGATTGCGTGGGGCTAATGATAAATAGACCACCCCCTACAAGAGAAACATCCAACATGATGTAGATATATATATGTTGGTAACAATAAGACAAAGTTACAAGAACTGACAGTCATATAAACAGACAATACAGAAGGCGAGAGGGGTTTTAAATGCTCTGGGAAATATATAAGAATAAGGGAAATAATGAAATATTCAACATAAATACAAATTAAGTCATTCCTATTACGGAGCTGTGTAATGTGGGAACAATTTATTATTTTTTTTAAACGACTACCAAAAAGCTGACAACTTGCCTACATGGACTCTAATGCTGAACAGGATTAAAATTGTGTGGCAGAATCACTGATGCGGAACTGGCGGTAAGAACCCGATAAATACCAGTGACAAAATAGCTGTGGAAATAACGGTATTGTTATTGTTGAACAGAATCGACATCTTTGCATTCTGGGCAAACCCAAATGTGCTCAGTCTCCCTCAGCAAATGTCGAAGGGTATGAAGGCTAACTGTTTCTGTTGCGTGCTGGTTGTGTACTCGACGGATGCATCCTCTCACACGTCCATCATCTGCTAGTCTTACGGTTGATTCCACATTCCAGCAATCTTAGCCTTGTTGATTCATCTAGTGCAGTGCCGTTCTCTAACAGGCGATCATTAATTGTCCTCGGTATTTCTGCCTTGAAGAAATCATGGGAAAGCATGGATTAGGTATGATGAACGAGAATGGGGAACTATTAGCAAACTTCTGTGCTCCAAATCAACTAGCTATAGGAGGAAGCATACTTCCACATAAACGAATGCAGAAAGCAACATGGATATCACTGTCGTAAATTTTATAGATAGGCCTTATATTTTTATGGTCCCGTTCGAGCAGAGGTGAGATGGTGAGAGAAAGGTGTGAGAAATAGTCCTGTTTACGAAGAGTACAGGTGTAAGAAAAAATACTGTCTTGGATTGAGTAATTGCTCAACCCAACCTATCTAGTACGACACACTTTAATGGAGACGTATTTTCTCACTAGATACTGATTCAATACATTATCCTCACGTACGCACACACAAACAATTTTGTGACATAAATACGTACATACGTAGAAACGAACAGGTAAACTATGGGTTCACATATAATTATATGGCAGGGAAGAGGTTTTGACCAACACCAATAACTTAAGGTTTATTAGGTTTATTATATCTTTATAAGAAAATAGATCACAACATAAAATACATCGTTATCATTACATCAATGAATTATCGTTACATAAGAGAAAGAGAAAAATATATATATACTCTCATAGACCCTCCCTCTGGTATGGAAAACTAGGAATGATCCAACCCGAGGTTGTTTACCCAAAAGATCAAACAAATGATTAACAATGGGAGTGGGGAGTAGGCAGGACGGGTAACAGGTATGTCCTTAATTTTTCTATCCCTTGGGCCTTCAGACTTAGTGAGAGATAGATAAAAAGAGAAGGTGTTATATTAGTAGTAAACTTAAGCAAATAAATTCTTTCGTTCCGTTTTTACGCTCTACATACATACAGTGAGCTCACGACATTCAAACTTACCCTCTCTCGACTCTGCATACGTCTATGGAATTTAATCTTACACAGTGGATTTAATATTATCATATGTACTGTTATTTGTCCAATTCAGCCCCAGAAACTCCGTCTATGCAACTGCTATTTTCTCTCGGAGATTTCGCTGAAGTGGTGCGTTGATTATATTTTTCTGGCGGATATTCCTATTCGGACTGCAGGTATTGAAGGGGAATAAGTTTTTCTCTAGGTTTCTGTCGTAGTGAATGGGGAATATTTCAAACAGTAGAATGTTACTCCCAGGCTGTTTTTCGGAAACGTAATAGCCGTAAATGTTCACTGTAGAAGTTGGTGGTAGGAAAATGTTTCTGTCATATGGTTTGCTTAAATAAATTTGTGCTGTAAGTTCTACCTCATCAGGCCAGGGAACTTTACATGATTTAATATAATATAGAAAAATCTTCTGGCATTGTCCCGTTCCAGTTTAACATTAAAAAAAAAACACAATTTAACATTGACGTGGGTTTGGTTCTTTAACCGCTCTACTGGTTTCGCGAAGGACCTATAAGGGTCTCCAACATCAAATTTTGTATTGTCAATGTTTGTACGTTAGGAAAATATACTCTGGGATGCAATAAGCCATCTGAACGTGACTCTCTATATAAAATTAAAAAACGTTGGATCGCCAAGGTATGACCACCTGTATAAAAGAGAATATATAAAACAGGTAATTCTACTATAATTAATTCAAACACCCGCGTTTTTTTTTTTTTTTTTTTGGTAAGACCAGTAAAATCACTCCGGTATTTAATTATTTATATTAAAAGAACTACACGAGTGACTAGCTAATGCATCGTTTTTTAACACTAGCTATGAACAGTTAATTACTCAAAATTTACACGAGATGAAATAGAAATATATGGTTATTAAACAATTACGATCGCGTAGCGTTTATTATAATTACTTTACACATCTATTACTCGGGAAATAACGGATAGTTACATTCTTCGATTACATCTGGAAAACTTTGCTTATGAGTTTATTTAATAGGTTTAAATTAATCACACACAAATCCAGTGAAATAAAATGAAGAATCTAAACTACTGAATCACTCAAGACTAATATATTTTACCGCAGCACACAGAATGAATTCAGACTCCAATATAGAAGAAATCCAAAAGAAATCTTGTTAGATTCTAATATAAGCTAGGTACTTCTTCAACTCTCTGGCGCGAATGATAACTGCATTTTTCAGCGATACCAATATATAGTTAATGAAATGGAAAGTAATAACCACATGCGAGGTTTCTCGCCTTTCTTGATCCTAGGGAACTTTTCTCGTTTCGTGCTGCGGGTCCCAGCTCTAGACTTCCCCGTTTCTCTTCGTCCGCCAGCGATTTCCAACTCTCTTAGACCCTTTCGCTTTAACATGTAAAGCGTAGGTGTTAACTCTGCTGCGTTCTTAAGGACTACAACCGTCTTTGATACTGACCGCTTGCCGTTTCCTCTTGGCAACGCCTTCTTGACGGGATGACAGAAAGAGGTATAGAATTAGCTGATTTAAATCGCTCGAGAGATAAGACAGTAGGCGTGGCTAAACTAAACCTAAGACAAAGCGAATCTCCTGGCTGCCCTCATGATAACTGTTTGCATACTGATTAGCACACGTGGGGGAAATCCACGTGGAAATGATGCATACTAATCAGCACGCGTGGGGATTCCACGTTGGCGATAAAATTACAACAATATTCAGGGCCCCGGATGCTATCCAAGGGTACTACCATTTATCATCCGTCAATTCAGGGACTTCAATTTTCATCTTATCCGTTACAATCACCAGACCACAGAACTGAGAATAAGATTGATCACACATGCATAAGTAAGAAGTTTAGGTCATCAGTGCATGATGTGAAAGTATGTAGCGGAGCAGACCACCATCTTCTGTTGGCTAAAACAAAATTAAAACTCAAGAAATTTACAACAGCATGTAGATATAGACAACAGTATAATGTGGGATATCTAAGAAATCAGGAAAACATAGAAACATTTTCAATAACGGTATCCAACAAATACCAAGTAATCCAAAAGCTGGAAGATGAAACAGATACGGAAGATACTGGCAACAAGTAAAAAATATATGGAACGAGACATGCGAAGAAGTACTGAGAAAAAGCGAACATCAGCACAAAGCATGGATATCAACAGAAACCATTAGCAAGATAGAAGGCAGGAAAAACAAGAAAGCAGATTTAAACAGAAGCAAAACCAGAAGCTCCAAAGCCAAGGCTCATGAAGTGTACATAGAAGAAAACAAAGAAGTAAGAAGAAACATCAAAAGAGACAAGATGAAATATATTGATGATTTGGCAAGGGGAGCAGAGGAAGCTGCAGCCAAAGGAAATATGAGGGACCTGTACAACAACACAAAGAAGCTAACAGGGAAATATAAGCGGGCAAATTGCCTCATAAAAGATAAGAATAGAAAATTGCATAATAATATACAAGAACAAATGAAGAGATGGACAGAACATTTTGAGGAACTTCTCAATAGACCAACTAATTCCCCAGACATCCAGCCAGCAGAAGAGGAGCTACAAATCAGCTGTGAACGACCAAGTAGAGAAGAAATAAAGAAAGCCATAAAGCTTCTGAAAGATGGAAAAGCAGCTGGTCCAGATGGAATTCCAGCAGAGGCTATCAAAACAGATATTGAGACCTCTACGGAGATATTATACAAACTACTTGGCAAAGTCTGGGAGAGAGGAAATACCAACAGAATAGAAGGAAGGTTATCTGGTCAACTTGCCTAAGAAGGGAAATTTACAAGAGTGCATAAATTATAGAGGAATAATGTTACTATCAGTGCCAGGAAAAGTATTAAACAGAATCATCCTTGAGAGATTAAAAGTCCATAGACAAGCAACTGAGAGATGAACAAGCATGTTTTCGACAAAATAGATCCTGTCCAGACCAGACAGCCACATTGAGAATAATAGTTGAACAAAGTCTGGAATGGAATTCACCGCTATACATCGGATTCGTGGAATATGAAAAGGCATTTGACAGTGTAGACAGAGAATCGATTTGGAAATTGATGAGGCATTATGGAGTTCCCATGAAGATCATTAAGTTAATAAAGAAGACCTATGAAGACATGACATGCAGAGTTCTTCATGAAGGACAACTTTCAGAACCGTTCAGGATTAGAATGGGAGTGAGACAGGGATGCCTCTTGTCTCCATTTCTTTTCTTACTAGCAATAGATTGGGTTATGAACACATCGACATCACACAACAGAAATGGAATCTGACTAAACAGCTTGATGATCTGGATTTTGCAGATGACTTGGCTCTTCTGTCCCATAACCATAACCAGATGCAAGAGAAAATGAAAATTCTCGATGAGAGGTCACTAACAAGTGGGCCTGAAAATACACAGGGAAAAGACAAAGATTATGAGAATAAATGCAAGAAATGATAACACGGTTGAACTTGAAGAAACACCACTAAAAGATGTAGAATTGTACACATAATTTGGAAGTAATATAGACAAAGTTGGAGGGACAGACAGTGATATCAAAATAAGAATACAAAAAGCAAGAGGAGCTTTCGTTGCATTGGGAAACATATAGAGAACGAGAGAAATCAAGTCCAACACAAAAATAACAATCTTCAACTCAAATGTGAAGTCAGTCCTATTGTATGGCTCTGAGACATGGAGTACAACAAAAACAACAACCAAAAACCTACAGACTTTTATAAACGGGTGCTTGCGTAGAATAGAAAGACTGAAATGGTATGACAAAGTCACAAATGTAGAATTGATGACAAGAACCAGACAAGTGCCAGTGGAACAAGAGTTGAGAAGAATACGCTGGCAATGGATAGGACACATTGAGGAAACCTGTTGATAGCATTACAAGGCAGTCCTTGTTCTGGAATCAACAGGGAAAGAGAGGCAGAGGTAGACCAAAAAACACATGGAGAAGAGAACTGGAAACAGAGGTGGAAATGATGAGGAAAACATGGAAAGAACTTGAGCGGATGGCACAGGACAGGAAGACTTGGCATGTGTTTGTTGAAGGCCTATGCTCCTTGGGGAGCTAAAGGGTATTGATTGATTTCTCCCTTATGTATACAGATGAGTCTGTGATCCGTACTGAGAAATCAGGTAGGGGCTTCTCTGCTAGGGTAAAAGGCAGAATCGTCGCCGAGCACAGCGGGGCTTACAGCATGAGAATGGAGGTAGAGGCAGGTAGTGCAGCCTTAAGGTGGCTATCTGAAACTTCATTAACAAAAGCAATCATTGTGTCAGACTCTCAGTCCATGCTTCGAAAGATTCGAATTGGTTGGCTACGGTCTGAATGGAAAACATTCAAAGAAGCTTCGATTCTGCAGGACCTGGTGTGGATCTACTTTACAGGTCATGCAAGGGTTTGCGGTAATGAGAGAGCTGACAGACTAGCATCAAGAGCACTTACAATGAGGACACAGTATATGGATAAGAGAGAGATACTAAGAATAATTAATGATCACCTGTTAGAGAATGACACTGTAATAGATGAATCATCAATGTTAGGACTGTTGAAATTGGGCATCAAACGTAAGGCTAGCATAGATAGACGTATGAAAGGATGCATCCGTATACAACCAGCGAGCTACAGGAACAGTTAACATTCTCACTCTTCGATATATACTGAGGGAGAGTGAGCCCTTATGGGTTTGCCCGAAGTGCAATTATGTCGATTCTGAATAACAATAACAACAATAACAATTTCTTCCTTAGCCATATCCAATGTCCCCACTAGAGGGAGCTCTTGAGGCTAGTCGTGATTGGTTTCAGTACACAGTGAGAAAACAATCTAACAGCATTACAAGCCAGTCCATATTCTGGTATAACAAAAGTAAAAGAAATAGAAGATGAACCACATAGAGATGATAACTGCAATCTTGCGTTAGAAAGAGAAAGTAGATATGGAGAGAAACGGAGCGGATGACGCAAGACAGGTTTACGTACTTTCATGTGGTGCTGAAAGGTAAAGGAAAAGAAGATCTGCAGTCAAACTGTTTAACTATGGTGACAAAACTGCTACATGCCTTCTAGGGGTGTTAGCATAATGTTAGAACAATAGTGTTCAAACGTGGCCAAGTGGCAACTTTGTGAATAAGTTCAGAGAACTAATAGTGCACGAATACAGCACGATTTATTAAACATTTTCCACTTGAACAATTGAGGATCCATTTATGACACATTGACATTAAATCCATAGGGCCATATACATTGGGCCAACAATATAAGTATGTCCGTTAAACTCTGAGTTCATCTAATGTCTGGTTCCAATATCGCATAACATATCTCAATCCATTTGAAGACTGGTAAGAACATTCATTAGTACATCCTAATCCGTGAGGTCTCAGTGGAGACATATAATCTACTTCCTAAGAACAACTAGGATCCACACTTATTTAACATCCAGACGGGACACTTTGGAACATAGTCTAGGACACGACCATGCTAGTCGGCTACACAGCGAATATCTCCTTTCCGTTGCCGTACGCGACAATTTACGTCATAAAACTCACGACTACCGATGCATCTCGGCCTCCACAGTTCTCCCCCAAGTTGCTTTTGGTCGGTATCTCTTTCGCCTTCCCTCTGGGATCTATGGCATAGCAGTTCTTTACTTGGTGTTAGCTATTTACAGCTGGATTGGTTGCTTTTTTCTTCTTTCTAGACTATTTATATTACAATCATTTTGTTGCTGGGTGTTTTCACTTGTTATAATTTTTTTTTTAAATTATGATAATTATTTTGTCTTTCCTGTTATGCGTTAAAATGATGCTTGTTCTATTTTTCAATTTTCGTTTGTTTTTTTAATGTCTGGTTTTTCTTTGTTTTTGTTCATTGTTGTTGTTGTTGTTGTTGTTGTTGTTATTGATACAGCGGAGCTTGAGCTCCCGCTTGTCAGCCCAATGCCATGAGTCATATACGCCATGCATGTTATTGCAAGTTGTTATGTTTCTCCGTACAATATTTATTTAGTTCTTTTAATTTTTTTTTTTTTTTTTAAATTTAGTTTCTAGATATTTTTACTGGAATTTATTATTATTCTCGATGAGAGGTCACAAGTGGGTGTGAAAATACACAGGGAAAAAACAAAGATTATGAGAATGAATGCAAGAAAGGATAACAAAGTTGAACTTGAAGAAACACCACCAAAAGATGTTGAATTGTACACATATCTTGGCAGTAATATAGACAAAGTTGGAGGGACAGACAGTGATATCAAAATAAGAATACAAAAAGCAAGAGAAGCATTCATTGCATTGAGAAACATATGAAGAACAAGATATAGTAAGAATCTTCAACTCAAATGTCAAGTCAGTCTTATTGTATGGACATGGAGAACAAGAAAAACAACAACCAAAAAGCTACAGACTTTTATAAACGGGTGCTTGCGTAGAATAGAAGGACTGAAATGGTATGACAAAGTCACAAATGTGGAAACTGATGACAAGAACCAGACAAGTGCCAGTGGAACAAGAGTTGAGAAGAAGACGCTGGCGATGGATAGGACACACATTGAGGAAACCTGTTGATAGCATTACAAGGCAGTCCTTATTCTGGAATCCACAGGGAAAGAGAGGCAGAGGTAGACCAAAAACCACATGGAGAAGAGAACTGGATACAGAGGTGAAAATGATGAGGAAAACATGGAAAGAACTTGAGCGGATGGCACGTGACAGGAAGACTTGGCATGTGTTTGTTGAAGGCCTATGCTCCTTGGGGAGCTAAAGGGTATTGATTATTATTATTATTTGTTCGTGGAGAATGTCTTCGGATATCTTGAGCTAGGGTGCATTTGTAGGATGACATAAGTACAGGTGGATGTTAAGGCACCTCAAATCCTATGTATCGGAGATGGGAGCATAAAGATGCTGGGATTAGTGGTATCTTGCCTCGGGTTGAGACCAAGGAGACAGCTGGTTGTTATGCCGCTCGCCCTCATGTTAGTCCCCGAGTTATGTACGAGGCTTGCAGTGTTGATCATTTTGACAATGAATGCTTCTATTTTTTCTTTTTTTTTTTCTTATTTTTCTCCTTCTAACTGTCATTGCTTTCCTTGTTATTTAGGTTTATTTGTCTCCCTCAAATGTTAACCTGCACCAAAGCGTCCATACTCTTCTTGCAGTGATTTTTGTAGCAATGTATTTTATATTGTGAGGTTACAAGCCCCACGCACAACATCGGGTTAATTGCCCTTTACGACATGCTTGGTGAAGCTAAAGTCCTATTCATTCGTTGTCTTGGCTGAGACGCCTAAAACGAGAGTACACAGGCTCATTGCGCCTATTGGCAGCTAACACTGTTTCAGAAATTCTGCATATCTTGATGATAGTTAACTGATTCACACTGTCTCTACAGTACAATAGTTGAATCAGAGCCAAATAGTTAAAACGTCAAGGAACTGAAGATTTTAGCCTACGACGTCTCAGAAATGTGAGCAACAAGAATACAGTGTAGAACATCGTTGTACAAGATCCATGAACATAACCACTGTATAGGACATGACAAACAGAAGCACAATAACAGCTCAATGAGACAAATCACAGATCTTTTTATCAGCATCGGCTGACAATTTATTGTTCCTAAAACCTGCTGGTGGCTGAAGGTGCTCATAGAACACTGAAAAATGTGTTGTTTGCAATCATCATCTTATCTCATCATCTCATCTCATCATCTCATCAACTCATCTCATCATCTCATCTCTTCTCATCATCTCAACCCGTAACCCGTAATGGGTCGTAGGGGTGCCATGGTGGAAGCATCCGCAGACAGGGTCCTCCACTGCTCTCTATCCTCAGCAATGCGTACAAGTGTGAAAAAACCGTGCCCTGTCCATTCTTTGATGTTATCAGCCCAGGATTTTCTTTGCCTTCCTCTTCTCCGTTTACCTTCGACTGTTCCCTGGAGGATCGTTTTCGAAAGGGAGTCATGACGAGTTACATGCCCAAACCAGGCGAGCTTTCGACGTTTCACTACTGACAAAAGTGGTTCTTGGTGGCCTGCATAGGTGTTTATTTTCTCTCTAACATAGACATTTGTTTTGTGCTCTTTATAGCAAATGCGCAAAATTCTTCGATAACATTTAATACTCGAAAGCCTGAATCCTTCGCTTCGTATCTACAGTGAGTGTCCAGCCTTCACACCCATACAAGAGAATAGATAATACAAGTGATTTGTATAATTTGATCTTCACAGGAAAACTGATGTTACTTTTCCAGATCACATTCAGCCTTGTCATGGCAGCTGAAGCCATCTCAAGTCTTGTCTTGATTTCTTTACTTGATCTTCCATCACTACATATTGTTTGCAATACAATGTACACAATGCGAAATGATCGTTTTACAATATGAACAGAGTTATTAAAGCGAGAACGCAATCAATCAGGTTTTATTTTAATAACAAACACCATTCTTGGAAGAGACATCGTCAGAATACGTGTTCCTTAAATATACAATATCTTATCATTTAAAATTAGACAACAGAAACATTGTCAAGTTGTTAAAGGTACGTGGTCATGGTCACAAGAAGATTTCACAATGTTAATTAAAAGTCATCGGACTGTTCAGTGGATAATAATATTATTGATCATAATAATGAAAACACATAATTGTGATGATTACGAAAATAGCTTATTGTGAATTGTATATAAATAACTTGTAATGCCAGTGATGAAAATAAATTACTGTGTTAGTGATTAAATATAATTCATGTTATTGATAAGCCTAACTCACTAATCTAGTAATGAGAATAAGTCACTATATTTGAGAGACACAAATAAATTACTGCGTTTATATATAAATATAATTCATTGATGAACCTAACATACAGATCTAGTAATGAAAATAACTCATTATGTTCGTGAAGAACTTAACAGATTGAGTTTTGAATAAAAAGCATTGTTTATTACTGAAAATACCTCATTCCTTTAGCAAATTAAAATTAATCAGTATGCCACTGCTAAAAGAATAACTCATTGTTGTAATGATGGTAACAAAAACAGTATTGATTAAATATAACTTAATGATGGTAACAAAAACAGTATTGATTAAATATAACTTAATGATGGTAACGAATACCTTATTGATTAAATATAACTCATGATACAAGCCCAGCCCCATATTGACCTTATGTTGTCAGACCTGGCCAGAAAGTGCAGAACTGAGGCAAAAGCTATAAAGACTGCCGCCTGGACCTGTAAAAGACTTTGGACTTCGTCCTGGCGACAGGCTTGCAGACAGGGCAGGATTATCTATTAAGAACACTAATCACGTGTTTAGGGCACCAGTCAAACATAGGCACACACACAAAAATCAAATTAATTGTTGATTATAAAACTGATACTCCGATAGTCGCTAGGAAGCACGTGCTATGACAACTAGCGAAACTATGTAATTATATTCAAAGATTGTTGATTATGGCTAGACAGCAGAGCTGACAACTTATAAAAAGGAGATATCAGACAGAGGTAGAAATATTGCTAGCAAGTTTCAAGAACTATGATGTGTATTTATATTGATTTTTTTGGAAGGAAATTTTACAAAACTGTCATCGGACACTGTAGCATAATGGAAAAAACGCTTAGTTAGATTTTAGTATGTAAACACGCTGCATCGCCCAAGGGTTAATTGACACAGTACTAGCAGACGCATGCGCAGTCTTAACCTCGCCGGGGAAGGAGAGGAAAGGCAATACCGTCATAATGGCGAAACAATTTGTGCATGAGGACGGATGGAATTTCTTAAAGGACGAATTGGGGCAGTGTTGATTTACAATAAAAATAACTGAGTTCGCTAGTGGGAATGTTCATACATGGAAATCTAAAAGGAAATTGGTAAGGGGGATGTACCTACTGAAATATCGATAAGTTTGTGAGATGGCCACGTTCGAGGGTAAGACTAGTATTAATCTTTAAAAATTTATTTAGACTACATGCCCACATGGAAAGCTAATATCAAGGAATGGATTTGAAGATTGTCGCAGGGGATTTTGAAGGATATTGACCAGACGGTGATAACCCAGGCCATTTAAGAGATACAAGCCTTAATAACTTGCAAGGTTACACACAATGAGCCTATAGACGGCATTTTCTAGAAACACTGTCATTGCAAAGCCATTTTTGACTGTATGCAGGGCAGGCATCTTCACTAAAAGTGTAATTCTGGTTGGAGAAAGATTCGTAGAGGGTATGTCATAAGTATTCATGTGAATATTGTAAATTTTTTTTCAGGAATTAATTGGCTTGCGAATATATCTAACATATTAATTGTGTTAATAGGATGCCTAAAGATTGTCAAGCCTTTAAAACGACCCACAGTAGTCATTGCTAACACTAAGCATATCCACAATGGTCTACTAGCACCATTTTACTAACTACCATTAAAGGACCAGCAGTGACTTGGCATGAGAGTGTGGAAGGCAAAGGCTGCATCAGGGGTCATATTTTCATATTTATTGTTTTATTATCTGATTGAAAATGTTTTGCAATAGACACCAATCTGTCTCCCTAATCTGTATCATACAGAGCCATTTATCATCCATTATACATACAGCATCTGAAAAAAATAATTCTCATTTCAGCACGCCGTAGGGATAACAAGCATCCTAAGTAACCACTGGACACATCATATTCATTGTTTCAGGATCCTAGTGCACATACCACATGTGTGATCATATTTATGAGGTCTGAGGTCCTATATCCTGATGTATGTGAAGCCTAGAGATAGAAGGAGCCTATTACTGTCATTCCCCTTACTGTTTGGGAGTTTGCAGAACAGACTATCAGTGTGTTAGTAAAGTGCAACTGACTTGGACCTGAGATAAGTTTCATGAATCTAGTAACCAGTGTGAGACAAGCTATTATTGTCAACATAATGTTTTAAATGATGAACTTGAGCTGTAAAGATAGGAGAGACAGATAAACTTTAGTTTGTCTCTATTAAAATAAACACAGAAGGACGGTGAACATTCCTGGTGGACAAGATAGAGTGTAAAGGAACTTATTTTCACTGACACAAATAATACTGTGAATTTTATTTATTATGCCTCAACGGATTTTTTTCAAAATAACCCCCATAAGGGCTAGCTATGCTCATCGCACCATCAAACTCCCCTATATATTCTCACTCTTTCACGGGGAAAAAAAATTAAGTCAACATTTTTTCTATTCATTATATTTAATAAGATCCAAAGTGGATCCTTTTTTTGTATTTACTTACAAATAGATTGGAATATACATACTCTACCATAATCACCATTGCCTCATCATTCACCCATCATCACAATAGTACTTAAAGTAGATAATAAATTAATTGAATTTTAAGCCACTTGAGTTATTAATTACTTTTATTCAAAGGAGTTACAGTTCTTTTTTCAATGTTAAATAAGTACATCATAAGGGATCAAAAGGTGAGAGGGCGCCAGTATAATCTGCTTGTCCATATCTAATCCTTGCCACAACTTATTCACAGCCTTGATCTTCTTGTGAGGGTGAGACCAATGAACCCTAGACACTGGGGAAAATAGTGATTTTTCAGGAGAGAACACTAATTCTGTCAATACTATCACTACATCTATATAAACCTCTCGCTAAACTGGGGGCCGGTCCGGGATATTTCTGTGTACCCAGAGCCATATCCTATCTACACTATCTATTTTTATTCTGTCTAAAGCCACAAGTAGTGTGGAAAGTAATTTTTTTTTTAAATTGAATTCTAAATCGAATTTTCATTAGGAAGTACCATTGAGTACTAGAAAGACAGTAGAAGCTCACATAGGTTACTTGGATTGTATGGTGGTTAATTAATTAAGTAATTTAATTAATTAATACAGTTGGTAGAACTAGATACCCTCTTATTGGTAATACATCATGGCTGTGTTAGTGAAGCTTAGAGCTGCGGTTATGCAGGAAGGAAAAGACTTGGGTTTGGCAGGAGATGCTCTAATCAGATATATCACAACTGAAGTGGATAACTATTTAGATAGACTAAAAGAATGGAAGCTGAAGCTGAAAGAGAGACTAAAAGAATGGAGGTGGATGCTCAGGCTAAGGAATTAGAGGCTGAAAGAGAAGCTGAAGAAAGAAGGTTGCAAAGAGCTCATGAGTTGAGTTTAAGGGAGCTTGAACTCCAGGGAGCTGCTAGCAATCATGATGGTAGCATGCTAAACCTCTAACAGGGGAATCATAGCAGTTTGCCGCAAGGTTAGAGATGTATTTGCTGAGGTGATGTCAATTAGGAAATTGTACTCCGGATTTTGAAGGGATCAATGAGATGATTTTAATAGAACAACGCCTGGAGTCCATGTCTCCTGAGACCAAGACATTCCTAATAGAGCACAAGAGAGAGAGAGAGAGAGACTTGAGGAAATAAGCATCTTTTCAGAGAGCTACAAACTGGCTCATCCCATGTCTCAAGTGAATAAGAGGAAACCAGGAGAAAGCGTTCAAGCAAACCAAAACTCAAATAAGTTTGAACAGAAGAACAATACAACCAAGTATAAAACCAGATATGAAACTAAAGACAAGGGCCCTCTGGGAACAAACGACAAACAGTCAAGAAAGGAAGGAAAGTGGTGTAAATCTTGCCAAATGAGTAACCACAATACTGCGGAATGCAGAAGAAAGAATCCTCCTCATCATGCTGCATGCCTCACTACTGGACATAAGGAAAGGAAGGATCTGGCACTAAGTCAGAAAGACTTCCATCATCCGCCTGTCTGTGAGGAAGTGACCTTGAATGGCACTAAAGTACTGTGTCTGTATGATACATGTCTAGATTTCGACACAGTAGTGTGCTCTTCTTTGGTGAGTTCTGAACAGATAACCTCCGAAACTGTGGAAATCAGAGGACCACTCAAGGGAGCGGGAACCATGACACTACCCATAGCCCGAATCAACATATGATCTCGCTATGTAGAAGGAGTAATCAAAGCAGGAGTGATGGACAAACCTATATACCCATTAATATTTGGATGTAGATATGTTTTTCTGGGAGAACCTATAAGACCCATAGTCATGGCGACAGTACAAACCAGGGCAGGCTCCAAGAAAATAGAGGAAAATATCATAAACACTCATTCAGAAGAGATGAAACAGGCTCAAGCAGCTGATAGCACATTGAAGCCTTGTTTTGGCAAATTGCCAAAGGCGCATACCCCTCCAGACAAAGGAGATATCTACATGAAAAAGGGCCTACTTTATAGAAAAGCTGGAACAGGCTCTAAAGGACATGGACAGCTGGTAGTGCCTAAATCATATAGAAAAAAAGGTTATGACACTAGGACATGCTATACCATTCAGTGGACATATGGAATAGGGGCCACTAGACAAAGAATAGCCTGTCACTATTTCTGGCCAGGGATCACAGAGGACACAAAGAGGTATGTGAGATCATGCCCAGAGTGCCAACGAGTAGCTCCTAAACATAGGACTGCACCAGCAACACTGGGAGAAATGCCCATCATGGGAACCCCTTTTGAACGTGTTGCAGTGGATATTGTGGGACCCCTCACGAGGACAAAGAAGAGAAATGCATATATACTCACCTTGGTTGATACTTGCTTGATGTAGGGAGAAGCAATAGCCATGTCATCTGTTGATTCTACACATGTTGCAGAGGCATTGTTAACAGTATTCACCAGATTAGGTTTCCCTCAACAAATATTAACTGACAATGGATCTCAGTTTAAGGGAAAGCTAACACAAGAGGTATTCAGGATATTTCAAGCCAGACATTATCATTGTAGCCCTTATCACGCCAAAGGAAACGGCCAAGTAGAAAGGTTCAATGGGACCCTTATCTCGATTTTGAGAAAGCTGGCCAGTGAAAAACCGGACACCTGGGACACCTACCTACCTGCTGCTCTATTTGCACACAGGGAAGTCCCACATAATTCAACAGGATTGGTTCCAGCTACATTGTTGTTTGGTAGACCAATCAAAGGTCCACTGGAAGCATTGTTGCGGACATGGACTGACGAAAAGGCAAAAGAAATAGTGACTTCCTCATACCAGTATATCAATGAGTTAACCTCTAGATTAAAAACAGGTTGGAAGCTGGCAAATGATAACCTAAGACAGGTCAGGGGGAAGCATGCTGCCTATTATAACAAAAACGCAAAGGATAGAGAACTGGAAGTGGGAGAGAAAGTTCAGTTACTGTTGCCCAGCAGCACTAATAAACTGCAAATTGGATGACAAGGACCATATGTTATCTTGGAGAAATTGTCAAGAACAAACTACAAGATTGATAAAAAAGGGAAAGAGAATGTATACCATGTCAACCTTCTTAAAAAATATTATGATAGGGATGCCTCAGAATTTGCCCATATCATGACCTTAGCCATTGCAATTTAGATGAAAGATGAACTATTATACTCTATGGAATACCCATTAACAGCTACAGAGAGTTATGAGCAAGTCAATATTAGTGATCACTTAACTCCTGAGCAGAGGAAACAAATTCATGAAGTGTTGGAAAATCATGCAGATTTACTCACAGATAAACGTGGATGTACAAATCTGCTGGAATATGACATGACAGTTTCAGATCCCACTCCTGTTTGTATGAGAACTTATCCCATTCCTTATGCTAAGACACAGGCACTTAGGGAAGAGATTAATCACTTATTAAAGGAGAAAATTATCTCCAAATCAGAGTCTCCCTACAGTCCAAGTGTGGTGTTGTTAAGAAAACCTAGTGGAGAACACGTACTGTGTATAGACTATAGGAAACTAAATGCTATCACAAAATCTCAAGTGGATCCATTACCAGACACCAACCAACTCTTTTCTACACTAAGTAAAGCTAGATACTTTTCTAAAGTAGATTTGAGTAAAGGTTACTACCAAATACCAGTTAAACCAGAAGTAAGTAAAAACGTTGTCTTTTAGCACATCCGATGGGCATTATGAATTTAATGTACTCCCATTTGGATTGAAGAATACTCCAAGTATATTCTCACGTATGATGAGGAAATTGTTAGAATCATTGCAAAATCCTCACATTACAAACTTTATGGACGACATTCTCATTGCTACCAACTCATTTGAGGAACATATAGAAGCACTCTCAATGTTAATTGATCGGTTAAGAGAAACGTGATTGACTGCACGACCAACCAAGTGTTATATATGATGCAACAAATCGGACTTCTTAGGTCATACCAGTTCAACAGGCCAATGACGCCAGACCCAAAGAATGTAGAGAAATTGAAGAAGGCACCCAGACCACAGACCAAAAAAGATGTAAGATCTTTTGTGTTGTTATGAGGATTTTACCAGAAGTACATAAAAAACTTTAACTCCTTGTGTACACCACTAACTGACCATAACAAAGAAGGGACAGCCTGACACTATAAAGTGGACTGCTGAATGTGAAAAGGCCTACACTGAACTGAAGGATAAACTTACCAGCAAACCCATTCTTGCTTTACCTAAAACCACACAAGAATTCGTGTTACGAACGGATGCAAGTAATGTTGGAATCGGAGCCAGCTGGTTACAACCATCAGGTACTAAACCAGAAGAATTGTTACCAGTGGCATACGCAAGCAAAAAGCTAAATTCAGCTGAAAGAAATTATTCGACGATAGAGCGAGAATGTCTTTCTTTAGTCTGGGCCATCGACAAATTTTCCCCTTACCTTTACGTGAAACATTTCATGGTTCAAAGTGATCAGTAGCCTTTATCGTTTCTGGCAGTGTCCAAAAAGCTAAATTCCAGATTGTTAAGGTGGAGTTTATTACTGGCACCTTACTCATTTACAGTATAGTACATTCCTGGGAGGGAAAATGTTGGAGCGGACTTTTTAAGTCGTCACCCGACAGTTCTGAAAGGAAAGAATGAACAATCGTAACTTTAGTGTATGTTCCCAATAAATAACCTGTACATAGTATCTTCTTAAAAAAATGGAGCCTATTTAGCAGAATGGAAAACTACGCTTAGTTAGATTTTAGTGTGTAAACACACTGCATCGCCCAAGGGTTAATTCCCACAGTACTAGCAGACGCATGCGCAGTCTTAACCTTGCCGGGGAAGGAGAGGAAAGGCAATACCGTCATAATGGCGAAGCAATTTGTGCATGCGGACGGATGGAATTTCTTAAAGGACGAATTGGGGCAGTGTTGTTTTACATTAAAAATAACTGAGTTTGCTAGTGGGAATGTTCATACATGGAAATCTAAAAGGAAATTGGTAAGGAGGATGTACCTACTGAAATATCGATAAGTTTGTGAGATGGCCACGTTCGAAGGTAAGACTAGTATTAATCTTTAAAAATTTATATAGACTGCATGCCTACATGGAAAGCTAATATCAAGGAATGGATTTGAAGCTTGTCGCAGGGGATTTTGAAGGATATTGACCAGACGGTGATAACCCAGGCCATTTAAGAGATACAAGCCTTAATAAGTTGCAAGGTTACACACAATGAGCCCATAGACGGCATTTTCTTGAATTATTTTTGGCCAATCAGAAACGACTCCCTCGAACGTACGCGCCACTGACATATAAGGGTGGCAGTTTCGAAATTCATTTATCACACACAACCTTGTTTTAAGCCCAGCCAGAAGAAGCAGAGTAGAGCACTGTCATTGCAAAGCCATTTTTGACTGTATGCAGGGCAGGCATCTTCACTAAAAGTGTAATTCTGTGTTGGAGAAAGATTCTTAGAGGGTATGTCATAAGTATTCATGTGAATAATGTAAATTTTATTTCAGGAATTAATAGGCTTGCGAATATACCAAACATATTGATTGTGTGAATAGGATGCCTAAAGATTGTCAAGCCTTTAAAACTACCCACAGCGGTCATTGCTAACACTAAGCATATCCAGTATGGTCTACTAGTACCATTTTACTAACTACCATTAAAGCACCAGCAGTGACTTGGCATGAGAGTGTGGAAGGCAAAGGCTGCATCAGGGGTCATATTTTCATATTGATTGTTTTATTATTTGATTGAAAATGTTTTGCAATAGACACCAATCTGTCTCCCTAATCTGTATCATACAGAGCCATTTATGATCCATTATACACACAGCTTCTGAAAAAAAACATTCTCATCTCAGCACACCGTAAGCATAACAAACATCCTAAGTAACCACTGGACACATCATATTCATTGTTTCAGGATCCTAGTGCCCATACCACAAGTGTGAACATATTTCTGAGGTCCCTATATCCTGCTGTATGTGAAGCCTAGAGATAGAAGGAGCCTATTACTGTCATTCCCCTTACTATTTGGGTGTTTGCAGAACAGACTATCAGTGTGTTAGTAAAGTGCAACTGACTTGGACCTGAGATAAGTTTCATGAATCTAGTAACCAGTGTGAGACAAGCTACTACTGTCAACAGAAAGTTTTAAATGATGAACTTGAGCTGTAAAGATAGGAGAGACAGATAAATTTTAGTTTGTCTCTATTAAAATAAATACAGAAGGATGATGAACATTCCAGGTGGACAAGATAGAATGTAAAGGAACTTGTTATTTAATAAGAACCAAAGTGGATCATTTTTTTGGGTATTTAATTACAAATAGATTGGAATGTACATGCTCTACCATAATCACCTTTGCCTCAACATTCACCCATCATCACATTAGTACATAGTGTAGATAATAAATTAATTGAATTGTAAGCCGCTTGAGTTATTAATTACTTTTATTCAGAGGAGTTACAGTTCTGTTTTCAAAGTTAAATAAGTACATCATAGGGGATCAAAAGGTGAGATGGTGCCAATATAATATGCTTGTCCATATCTAGTCCTTGCCACAGATTATTCATAGCCTTGATCTTCTTGTGAGGGTGAGACCAGTGAACCCTAGACACTGGGACCACCATTTTTCAGGAGAGAACACTACTTCTGTCGATACTATCACTACATGTATATAAACCTCTCGCTACACGGACGTGAATTTCGCCAAGATGAACGTGATCGAAAGACACGCACAGATCTCTATCAATCATTAACAGGTCCCTTGCAAACATTGAAGAATGAGTTCCAAAGATTTGAAGACATATCAGAAAATATACAAGAACTAGATTTTGTATTCATTTTGATTTTTAGGAACGAAATTTTACAAAGCTGTCATTAGCATGTCCCTTGCACACATTGAAGAATGGGCTCTAAATATTTGTAGACATATCAGAAAAGATTAAAGAACTAGAGTTTAATTTTATAAAGACGTCATCGCAAACGTGAAATTCGCCAGGATGAACTAGATCGAAAGACACATGCAGATCTCTACCAATATGAAGACATATCAGAAAATATATTGCCCGACACTGACTTTACAGAAGCTAAATCCAGAAAGCGAATCAGAAAACAAAAAAGATTGAAAAGAGCCAGAGACAGATTCTATCCTGGAGACAAGTTTCGAATTACTACTTTCATTGTTATAACTGATAAACTTAAAACACATACGAATAGATAGTTGTAGTGTACACAGAAGTGTTATGTAAATTTTTCCGTTTAACCGACTTTCAAAGAATGACCTCGAAAATGTTCATTTCTTGTGCCAGTCATATGAGAGACACACATGAAAATGACGGAAATGTTGTAATCGCTTCCGGACAGAATTGTTACGAAGACATTATTTGTGATAATGTAGGATGTTCTGGGCGTAAACATTACCGATAATCGACGGAAAGAGCAATTCTTTATATGGAAAGTGACTTTTTAAAAATCACGCAGACTTTCCCTTTGAAGAAATTGTTGGGATAAACCGCATTATAACACTCATGATTCAATGTAATTGGCTGGTCAATTCTAGATGTTATAAACAACACTTCTGATTGGAACCTGGTCAGATAGTAACAACAACGTGCGTGTGACGAAAGTTGCAATATAATCTGACACTTTCGCCGGTTTAGAGCACTGGGAAATTCACCTCGTCAAGAAGACGGTCAGCTAGCCAGAGTAAGTAATAGAATCAGAATTCCATTTATCGGGCTGGACCTTGTTTGAGCATCTTATATCCCAGGAAACTCTACCTAAATTAACACGGAAAGCCGAAATCCTAGGAATCTGAACACAAAGTCAGAGTGGGAGCCTAGTGTAAAGTAATACCCCAGACCGCGTGTAAGAGGCATTTTAAACAAGTTGCCTTAACTATTTCTCTGAGCCATGAATCAGTATTCCCAAAGACATTTTGGGGTGAGTTGTACATTTGTAAATTCTATATTTTGCATTTAGTAACATGTGAAAATTGCTAGTGGATGTCCACGTCATATGAGGCTTGCCTCAGCATATAGAATGATGTTTTCATGAACCACCACTGTAAGAGTTGGTGACTGCTTTATGCGCGTTTCTCATAGAGAACCAAAGGCAGAGGTAGCCCCAAGATCCATATGGAGCAGGGAGTGGATGTTGATTGAACTGATGTACATGCTTATTATATTATTCACCTTTTCAGCCAGTGCAAATGTAAAGATATGCAATATAAATGTAATGAATGTTTTCTGCTCACTGGGATTAATATTAATGCTTAGAGAGGGTAAAGTTCTGATGAAGATGGGATCTAGGAAGGAAAAAAAGGGGGGGGGGGGACATGATTGTGTGTTTGGAAACCAAATACTCAAGAGAGTATATGTTTCTCTTCTTTCATGATGCTAATCGCTGGTCCTAGTTTGGGTGCTATCTCTGGAACAAAGTGTGTGGTATAAGCGACCTGCTGTCAACGCTAGACACCATCATCAGACGGGTCTTCAAGACGCTGGACCAGCTTCGTGATTACTCCCTGATATTTCTTGGAACGTGTCACAACCTCCAGACTTGACTAGTGACTAGAGTGAATCAGTCCATAACCTGCAAAGAACCAAACATAGGCTGGAGCAGAAACCAACAAACTTACTGGCAGCTAAGTACAAACTTAAAAGCTACCAAGTGAACTTTCAGACAATTCCCTCAATATCCATAACATCACCCCGTGATGATTACGTTTAAAAAAAAAAAGAATTATTCATTTTTCACAGTTTAATATAATTGATTATTAAATGTGTTATTTGTATATATACACATTTATAGTTGATTTAATCCTTTTGGGTGTATTGCACCCGTTTGTCTCAGTCACCTTAAATACACTTAAAACAGAGCTACTAAATTAAGATTTCACTGAATTAAATCAGTTGGCGGCTTGAACTAGCTAAATCATACAATATATCTCTTCACAAACGTTGTTGGGCAGATAATAAGTTAACTGTGCTGACACATTCAGCATTGTTCTTGATTTCTGAATATCTTGTGAAGACTCCTTCAAGGTAAAAGCATCATCACCCTTCTATTTACATCTCTGCCAAGAGTAATCTTGAGCAAAGGTAGGTACCTTTGAAAACCAACATTAGGTACTATAGACTTTGGCCATTTCTGGACCATCACTGCAGAGCAAAGGGGAGTCAGCCAGTGACACCGATATGAACTCTGGTGATAAAAAGATTCAAAAATCTAGTAGAATCTTACCCTCTTGACCTAACAGAAATCTTTCTGGGAAATACAGCAGTTTCACCATTATGTACATGCAACGTGTAATAATACAGGAAACAAGAAATTCGGCCATACTGATCTTCGTGATTTAATCATGAAAGATGAGAAACAATTCGCATGTCCAAATTTAGAAAAAGCTCTGCGTATTTTCTTAATTGTTGATTACTAACTACTCTGCGAAAAATTTGTTTCATGTTCTGTCCATCAATTAAGATGGTTTGGCCATGTCTGCAGAATGGGAGAAGATCGGATGCCACGACAAGCATGGGAAACAAAGAGCCAAGGATCCAGACCCCGAGGACGACCCAGAGTCCGCTGGGAGGACAACATTAGACAATCTTTGAAGGACCGAGGACTAGAATGGAATCAGGCATGGAGGAAGACAGCCGATAGGATAGTCTGGCGCTCTCTCTTCCAAACCTCTACACCTCACGGTAGAAGGGGAACGACTATGTAAGTAAGTAAGTAAGTTCTGTCCATCTCTTCATATGTTCTTGTACATTGCTAAGCAATTTTCCATTCTTATCTTTTATGGAGCCATTTGCTTGCTTAAATTTCCCTGTTAGCTTCTTTGTGTTGGTGTATAGGTCCCATATTTCCTTTAGCTGCAGCTTCCTCTGCTTCCCTTGCCAACTCTTCAATATACTTCCTCTAGTCCTCTGTTTTCTATTGCAGTGGTTTTTGATGTTATTGTATGGTTGTTATGTTACCTAGTGTACTGGATGAGGTCAACTGTGAAGGCTCCTGAGATAAAAGTTGATGTGAGTTACAGAATGCCTTTCTGCTACCACTTACGACCTCAACCAGACCTATTCTACTATAATGTATGTTAGCTACGTTAAAAGTCTAGGGTACTGAAATGTAATGTGTAGGTAATAGAATACACAGACACACACATGTAAATAATAAGTCTAATAATAATAATACTAAGCTCTATGATAAACGGAACTAACATGGCTTTTAGAATTTAAGTTTGAAAATTTTTAGATTTATTAGTCCTGAACCAATTGTTTCTTTTGGTCAGGACATATGAAACAATATGTATTTATCAATAACAGTGCATACATATATTTAATAATCAAATGAAATTTTTGTACATAGATATATTATTACATTTGTTAATATTAATAATATCTACAATGTCCTGGGAAAACTAGCACTGGATGTTTAGTTGGGGTGGCGTCATCATGCCCAATCTATGTTTACAAAGTTCATTGTCCTTGACATATGGACCGATATTAGTGTTTATATAACAAGATTTTATTTCTTTAATGATGGTGGATTCAGTTGATGAATTTACAGAAGGCCAGGTTTGCACTTAGCTGGCCTGTGACGATGCAGTACAGAATTCTTGTGGCCCACTCCTCTCAGTAGCTGGAGTAAAATGTTAGGCTGCACAGGCACCCGCTTTTGTACTTCTACAAAAGCATCTGGCACTATCGTAGTGCCAGACCAGAAACTCTGAAACCAAAATTTGTGCCATGTGTCAATACTCTGCTTACTACACCACTCTTACACACAACACAGCAAAACAACATTACACAGATTGGGTCAGATCTCTCTGACCAACTTAGCACATCTCACCCAGTTGTTATCAAATAGTACCAGTTTCCCAAGACTGCATTGCATCCGAAATATGTTCAATAGTTTCCTCTTCCATCCAATAAGGTGGGTGATATGTTCCCACTGATCTCAAATATAGATCCGCATTCCATAGTCTTAGATAGGTTTTCATATATTATTTGTTTGTCTCTAGGCCCTGGACTGCGGCTGGGGACCTAGAGTAAGCACTCACTTGTCGTAATCATTTTTCATGATATGGCAGTATCAATCACTCAAAATATTAAAATAAACAAGATAAATGCTTTTTCCCTTACCACAATTCAGAATTGAGAACACAGTTACGTAGTACTAGCAAAACTCAGCTGAGCTGCTGGCTAGATTAGGGCGTCCCACTGATTTTTATTTAATATTTCCTGGAAATCACCTCTAGCAGTAACGAACTGTGTCAATGGACAGTCTTCTATAAAATGGCACAAGCGAGCGTCTGTCTTTCAGTAATATAAAAACTTCTGTCCAATCATCGGACTTCCCCTCTAACTTTTCAAATATTCAAAATATAAATGTCCAATTTCAGTCCAGTCTCAGTCTAGTATGTAGTATTTTTCTGTCGGTCTGTCCGTCTCAACTTGGCTTTTCCCAAAATTACACTTGTTTTTGGACGAAACTACAAGAAAAAACCACACAAATTTTTTTCCTCCCCCTACTTCTAAGATCCTATGCTGTTATTTTTAGCTACTATCCTCCGACTTTGCCCCTAGTTCATCTGCAGTTTGATTTTATGCGTTCGGCTCAAGGACGTCAAAATGTAACTTTAGTGAAAATATGCACAAAAAACTGTTCGCTAGTCTGTATTGAACAATACAGTCTTTCGTCAATATCTTCCGTGTTATCTGTCCGTCTGTGTAATTAAAAGTATATTATTTCTCTGCTCAAGATGGGCTATCAAACTAGCTAGTTTTTATTTTCATAAACTTATTATTAAGAAAAAACCTACTTTTCTCAAGGTTAGTTTTGAAATTTGTTTTTGAACCTTCGGGTATGGCATTTGCCGCTATATTCAAATTAAAACGACCAATTACGGTAAAACGTCTAAGATACGTCTGTTTCTAATAAGAGCTAAGGTCTTTTTTTTTTTGTCCATTTCCTTACATTGTGTCAACTAGTGGCGTAATTTTTCCTTTAAACTACAAATTGCGTCATTTTGCCTTTTAGATTCAAACACGTGTTCAGACCGTCATATTTTTTTTCTTTTATCTCCGTTTCTACCCCGTCTAAAAGGATATGTCGTTTAGTTTGCATGTTCCAACTAGTTAGTTTCAATGGCGCTAGATAGCGCTGGCGTAGGTGAAGAAGCCTCGGCATATCTTGCCTATATTTTTATCCCTACGTGTTATTTTACCCGTTATCTTTATAATTGGAGATATTTTAACGTTGTATCACTGTATTTTCACCACACATCTCCCCACCTGAGAACATGCACTAATGCAAGTTCCAAAACCAGTGATACACATAGATAAAATTAACTCCTCCCGCCTGCCAACTATTCTAATTTTGATCACAGGGGTGCCTACTGAGGAAATCTGCACCGACATTCAGTGACCCCGGGATATATTCAATAATAAACTGATAAGGTTGCAACAATAAAGACCATCTTAACAATCTTGCATTTTCATGCTTGGCCTGAGATAAGAACACAAGTGGCTGGTGATCTGTCTGGACCACAAAAGTCCTACCATACAGATAGATTTGGAACTTTTTTATTGCCCAGATTAACGCTAAACATTCTTTTTCGCTTGTGGAATATCCTTGCTCCGCTTTGTTCAACTTGCGGCTTGCATAAGCGACTGGGTTCAGTTCCCCATTGGGTGAAGAGGACCTTTGCAACAGAGCCGCCCCCAGGCCTACATTACTTGCATCTGTTCTCACCACAAAGTCCTGAGTCAAATCAGGCAATTTGAGAATAGGCTTGCTAGTGAGTTTTTCCTTTAACTCTTGAAATGCCAATTCACATTGCGCTGACCAAACAATTTTATCTGGATTTCCCTTGCGAGTCAGATCAGTCAGAGGAGCACATATAGAGTTAAAATTTTTGATATATTTTTGGTAAAACCCACATAACGACACGAATGATCGCACGTCTTTTTTTGTTTGTGGTCTAGGTGCTCTCTGCAGTTTTTCCAAGTTCTTGGGGTCAGGGGTCATGTTACCCTGATATACAGTATGTCCCAAGAATTCCAACTCTTTGCATCCAATACAACATTTTGTTGGTCTAGCAGTTAAGTTCGCTTCTCTGAGCCTATCAAATAACATATTCAGAGAGTTAATGTGTTCTTCAAATGTTTCTGTGGCGACGAGAATATCATCCATGAAATTTGTGATACATGGATTATTCAGGGGATCCAACAATTTGCGCATCATCCTAGAAAATACACTCGGAGCATTTTTCAATCCGAATGGTAGCATGTTGAATTCATAATGTCCTTCCGAGGTGCTAAAAGCTAAATAAGGTCTAACTTCAGGCTTCACTGGAATCTGGTAATAGCCTTTGCTAAGATCCACCTTCGAAAAGTATTTTGCCTTGTTCAATCTGGCAAATAACTGTTTTGTGTCTGGTAATGGATCCACTTGTCCTTCTGTGACAGCATTCAGTTTCCTGTAATCTATGCACAGTCTATGTTCCCCAGACGGTTTCCTCAACAAAACTACACTGGAGCTAAAAGAAGATTCACTGTGTGAAATAATCCCTTCTTTCAACAAATAATCTATTTCCTCTTTCAATGCCTTCTCCTTCGCGAACGGAACAGAATAGGCTCTCATACAGATTGGGTTTGAGTCTACCAGCTTCATGTCATACTGTAGCAAATTTGTATGTCCTGGTTTATCTGTTAATACATCTGTATGTTCCTCCAGAACCTGTTGAACTCTCTCCCTCTGATTTTTAGTCAGGTGCTTACTGACTTTTACCTGTGCGGCTGTCTCACAGGGATGTAATGGGTATTCATGTGAGGTGAGTGGTTCCTTTTTCATTTTAGTTGCGATAGCCAAGGTCAGTAAGGGGGTGCTTTCCTGGAGTGGTCTGTCCAGATACTTCTTTAAAAGGTTTACATGATATACCTTCTCCTTCCCCTTTTTGTCAATTTTATAGTTTGTTCTAGACACCTTCTCTAGAACCGTATATGGACCTTGCCATCCAATTTGTAACTTATTCTGGCTGCCGGGTAGTAGAAGAAGCACCTTCTCTCCCACAGCTAATTCTCTGTCCTTTGCTTTCCTATTAAAATACGCTGCATGTTTCTTCCTGGCTTGTCTCAAATTATCATTTGCCAGTTTCCATCCAGCTTTCAGACGAGTGGTCAGCTCGTTCACATATTGATATGATGAGGTAACAGTCTCTTCTGCTTTCTCATCTGTCCAGGTCCTTAATAGTGCTTCTAATGGACCTTTTATTGGCCTCCCAAATAGCAGGGTTGCGGGAGCCATCCCGGTTGAACTATGTGGTACCTCCCGATACGCAAACAACGCGGCGGGCAGAAATTGATCCCACATATCAGGTTTTTCATGTGCCAGCTTCCTCAGGATAGAAATGAGAGTCCCATTGAACCTCTCTACCTGGCCGTTCCTTGTGGATGGTACGGACTACAATGAAAGTGTCTGGCTTGAAATAGCTTAAAAACTTCTTCCGTTAGTTTCCCCTTGAACTGTGAGCCATTATCAGTCAAGATTTGATGCGGGAATCCTAATCTTGTGAATATTGTAAGTAGTGCCTCTGCTACATGTTTCGAATCAATTGATGGCAGGGCTACCGCCTCTCCCCACATAGAACAAGTGTCCACCAGAGTAAGGATGTAACTGTTCCTCCTCTTGGTCCGAGTGAGAGGTCCCACAATATCCACTGCAACCCTCTCAAAAGGTGTTCCCACTATGGGCATTTCCCCTAGAGTTGCAGGAGCAGTCCAATGCTTTGGAGCTACCCTTTGACATTCTGGACAGGATTTGACATATCTTTTTATATCCTCCGTTATCCCTGGCCAGAAGTAATGACAAGCTATACGCTGTCCTGTGGCGCTGATCCCCATGTGACCACTGAAGGGAATCGCATGCCCGAGTTCCATCACTTTACCCCTATATGAAGTGGGAAGAACCAGCTGGTTGTGACCATTTGTTCCAGTTCCGGCCTTCCTGTATATCAATTTGTTCTTCATAAAGTACTCTCCCTTGCTTGGAGGTGTGTGGCATTTGGGCAATTTTTTAAAACATGGCTTGAGTGTCCTATCCTCAGCCTGCGCCTTCCTCATCTCTTCTGGATGAGCATTTATAGGTTCACCTTCTTCCTCCTTTTTCTGTGACCTGGTCTGCACTGTCGCCATGATCACAGGTCTCTCGGGATTCCCCAAGAAGACGTATCTACACCCCAATATCAGAGGGTAGATTGGTTCATCTATCACTGCTGCTCTGATTTCTCCTTCCACATAGCGAGTTTTCACCGTTATCTTTGCGATGGGAAGTGTCATGAGTGGTATGTCCTTAGTCGCCCCTTGTATTTCCACTGTTTCTGTGGTATACTGACTTGGGTCCACTAGGCTAGACTTCACAACTGAATCATAATCCAAACCTGTATCATATAGGCACCTTATGGTGACCCCATTACAAATAACATCCTCACAAACTGGGGGGTGATAAGGTTCCTGCTGTCCATTAGGATTAACCTTTAATCTCTTTGGTTCCCCGATTTCATTGCAGCAATGTTTGAAGGTTTCCTTTTACAAAATTCGGTGTTATGGTTGTCTTTCTTACACCATTTGCACCATCTCTTTCCTTGGTTAAACGGTTTTCTTTCATTATATTTTTGGTCATTGAACTGTGAGTTTCTATCACGATAATCATTTCTTGGCCTATCAAAATTTGTCCTGCCTTTATTACCTTGTTCTCTGGTATCAAATTTACTAAATTGCTGTGGAGCTTTAAAATTTTCTATGTGCTTCTTTTTAGTGCCACTTACCTCTGCCTGGGCTGCCTGATACCTCTCAGCGACATTCAAAACCTCCCCCAACCTCTCTGCACCTTGTTCCATGAGAAATTTTCTCAGGTCTGGAGCCATGGACTCTCTTAATTGCTCTATCATGATCATCTCTTTGAGATCTTGGGTCTTCCCCAGAGCAGTCCATTTCTCCAAATAGGTTTCCAGTCTGGCAGAGAATTGGTGGTATGTCTCCCCAGACAACAGTTTGGCATTTCTAAACTTCTTACGATAAAATTCACCATTCTTTTCATATCTCAATAACAAAGCCTGCTTTAGCATGTCATAATTGTCTTGGTCGTCTCTATGCATCTTAGCAAAAACTTCATAAGAAGTACCTCTAAGCCCCTGGGATAACTTAAGACTCCACCTCTCTCTCTCCAACCCATACGTAGTAGCTAATAGTTCGAACCTACTTAGGTACCCCTCTATGTCATCGTCTTTCTCGACAAAATGGTCTAAATGAAACCCCATAGCTGAGGTTGAGGCTCCCTGACTAGGCGTAGCATCTGAGGGAAAGGGGCTGGCACCATTTTCAGGAGTATGGCCTTGTAATTCCAGCTCCCTTAGTCGTAATTCGTGCTCCCTTTGCAATCTCCTATCTTCTGCTTCCCTTTCGGCAGTCAATCTCTTATCTTCTGCCTCCCTTTCGGCAGTCAATCTCTTTTCCTCTCTTTCTGTAGCTAATTTTCTTTCCTCTGCTTCCCTTTCAGCCTTGTTTTCTTCTAATTGGAGCTTTTTAATCTCCATATCTGCCTCCAATGCCTTAGCCTCTTTGTCAGCCTCAATCTGCAGCCTCTTAAGTTCTTTATCAGCCTCAATTTGTAACCTCTTCTCTTCAGCTAACCTCCTATCTTCCCTTTCAATATACTTGTCACATTCTGAAGTTACATACTGAATTAAAACCTGACCCTCCATGTTCATTTCCTTCGCCGTCAGCACAGCAGCCGATCTAAATTTTGCTAGATCTGCCATACTAAATCACACAATTTAACAATGACTAAGGTAAATAACAAAGTGTAATTACCAAGGTAATATATTAATTAATTAATCACCACTGGCTGTGAAGATTCATCAACTTTTACTTTCCACTTTTTATTTTAGGGACACTGTTAAATTTATTCCCTTATGCCCCCAATAGTTTAATTCCCGGACAAGGAGACCATAATATCTTTGATAAACTTAATGCCCGGACAAGACCCCAATATTTGTAGTGGTTTTTGATGTTATTGTATGGTTGTTATGTTACCTAGTGTACTGGATGAGGTCAGCTGTGAAGGCTCCTGAGATAAAAGTTTATGTGAGTTACAGAAGGCCTTTCTGCTACCACTTACGACCTCAAACAGACCTATTCTACTATAATGTATGTTAGCTACGTTAAAAGTCTAGGGTACTGAATTGTGATGTGTAGGTAATAAAATACACAGACACACACATGTAAATAATAAGTCTAATAATAATAATAATAATGATACTACGCTCTATGATAAACTGAACTAACACTGGTTTTAGAATTTAAGTTTGATAATTTTTTTAATTTATTAGTCCTGAACCAATTGTTTCTTTTGGTCAGGACATATGAACCAATATGTATTTATCAATAAAAAGTGCATATATATATTTAATAATCAAATGAAATTTTTGTACATAGATATATTCTTACATTGGTTAATATTAATAATATCTACAGTGTCCTGGGAAAACTAGCACTGGATGTTTAGTTGGGGTGGCGTCATCATGCCCAATCTATGTTTACAAAGTTCATTGTCCTTGAAATCTGGACTGATATTAGTGTTTATACAACAAGATTTTATTTCTTTAATGATGGTGGACACAGTTGATGAATCTACAGCAGGCCAGGTTTGCACTTAACTGGCCTGTGACGATGCAGTACAGAACTCTTGTGGCCCACTCCTCTCAGTAGCTGGAGTAAAATGTTAGGCTGCACAGGCATCCGCTCTTGTACTTCTACAAAAGCATCTGGCACTAGCGTAGTGCCAGATCAGAAACTCTGAAACCAAAATCTGTGCCATGTGTCAACACTCTGTTTACTGCACCACTCTTACACACAACACAGCAAAACAACATTACACAGATTGGGTCAGATCTCTCTGACCAACTTAGCACATCTCACCCAGTTGTTATCAAATAGTAACAGTTTCCCAAGACTGAATTGCATCCGAAATATGTTCAATAGTTCCCTCTTCCATCCAATACGGTGGGTGATATGTTCCCACTGATCTCAAATATAGATCCGTCTTCCATAGTCTTAGATATGTTTTCATATATTATTTGTTTGTCTCTAGGCCCTGGACTGCGGCTGGGGACCTAGAGTAAGCACTCACTTGTCGTAATCATTTTTCATGATATGGCAGTATCAATCACTCAAAATATTAAAATAAACAAGATAAATGCTTTTTTTCCCTTACCACAATTCAGAATTGAGAACACAGTTACTTAGTACTAGCAAAACTCAGCTGAGCTGCTGGCTAGATTAGGGCGTCCCACTGATTTTTATTTAGTATTTCCTGGAAATCACCTCTAGCAGTAACGAACTGTGTCAATGGACAGTCTACTATAAAATGGCACAAGCGAGCGTCTGTCTTCCAGTAATATAAAACTTCTGTCCAATCAACGGACTTCCCCTCTAACTTTTTCAAATATTCAAAATATAAATGTCCAATTTCAGTCTAGTGTGTAGTATTTGTCTGTCGGTCTGTTCGTCTCAACTTGGCTTTTCCCAAAATTACACTTGTTTTTGGACGAAACTACAAGAAAAAAACTACACAAAATTTTGCCTTCCCCTACTTCTAAGATCCTATGCAAAGTTATTTTTAGCTACTATCCTCCGACTTTGCCCCTAGTTCATCTACAGTTTGATTTTATGCGTTCGGCTCAAGGACGCTCAAAATGTAACTTTAGTGAAATATGCACAAAAAAACTGTTCGCTAGTCGATATTGAACAATACTGTCTTTCGTCAATATCTTCCGTGTTATCTGTCCGTCTGTGTAATTAAAAGTATATTATTTCTCTGCTCAAGATGGGCTATCAAACTAGCTAGTTTTTATTTTCATAAACTTATTATTAAGAAAAAACCTACTTTTCTCAAGGTTAGTTTTGAAATTTGTTTTTGAACCTTCGGGTATGGCATTTGCCGCTATATTCAAATTAAAACGACCAATTACGGTAAAACGTCTAAGATACGTCTGGTTCGAATAAGATCTAAGGTCTTTTTTTTTTGTCCATTTCCTTACATTGTGTCACCTAGTGGCGTAATTTTTCCTTTAAACTACAAATTGCGTCTTTTTAGCATTTAGATTCAAACACGTGTTCAGACATAATTTTTTTTTTTTTTTAATCTCCGTTTCTACCCCGTCTAAAAGGAGATGTCGTTTAGTTTGCATGTTCCAACTAGTTAGTTTCAATGGCGTTAGAAAGCGCTGGCGTGGGCGAGAATGTATCCTCGTACCTTACCTATATTTTTATCTCTACATGTTATTTTACCCGTTATCTTTATAATTGGAGGTATTTTAACGTTGCATCACTGTAATTTTACCACATCTATCTTAGTAATGGTTTCTGTTCTTATCCATGCTTTGTGCTGATGTTCTCTTTTTATGAGTACTTCTTCACTTGCCTCGTTCCACATATTTTTTCTTGTTGCCAGTGGTCTTCCGTATCATTATTATTATTATTGTTATTACCATTTTTACACTTTTTGTAAAATACAATAGTGAACAACATTTCCGGAAATTACAGGGTGAGACACCTCAATGGCATTAAACGTGCCTCGTAAGAGAACAATACAGGACTGCACAGTTGGGGAGGGGGGGGGGGGAAGGGAGGAGTTGTCCGCTATCATGAGAACTCGCACCACCTAGAGCTAGCTGGGGGGAGGGGACCGGGGGAAGACCATAACTTTTCAGTGTTGATGGCCCTGGAATGGCTTAATTCTGAACTGGTTTGGTTTGGTTTTAAGGACAATCTTCATTGCACACGTACAACTCCATCAGTGCTCCGATCTCCTCCCTTAGATCACACAAGGAGGATCTCAGCACAGCACACGAACTCCGTAGCACCGGCGAGAATCCCAATGTGTGTATAAAGAAATCACACAGTCTATAAATATTTTTGTAGTGGATAGGTTTCTAATTTTTAATCTTTTGCCAGGGCAGCGGCCTGATAGGCCTACTCTTTACGATTTCCAACTGCCGTGAAATTTTTAACGTGCGCAACTTGCACACAGGACCTCCTATTTTTCGCCCTTATCCGAGAAGGCCAGGCATCCGATCTCACTACCCAGAAGACCAGGGAGGAGTATGACATCATTAGGAACACTGGTTCTGAAAAATATTAACCATAAATTATATTCCCTGAACTTGGAATCGAACCCGGTATCTCTTGAACTCGAGACGGACGCCATACCTCTTAGCAACTCGACCCCCAATCCTGAACTACGTGTAGATACAGCATGACTAGTGAGCTGAACCCAAAATATTATTTACGAAACTAATTCACTGTCATTATTCTTCACTTGTCAAACCTACGCATGTAACTGATCACGTCTCTCTAAAACGTCCTATCACTTATTATCAGTTCTGTAGCTGACTATTCTAATTCCGTGAAGTGAGACTTTTGTATTTTCTCCCTTGGTTTCTTGGACACCTCTGTCTCTTTTATCTAAACATTTTGCCTATTGCCGCAATGGTCATAAACGTGTATCTTCCTATCACATGCCCAAAGAACGTAGACCGTGTCTGTCTGATGCGTGTAATCATCCATTGCACGTTGACTTTTTTCAGAATATCCCCTAAATCATTTAAGCAGCTCTTTCGATGAATGCTTAACACTCCACAATATCTATGTGGTATCTAGTAGTGTTCCTTGCTTGTGTTTATTGATTGTTCATAATTCGTTTTCTTTTGATAATATAGGATGTATATAACACGGAACAGGACACGTTAATGCCTTTGAAGCCCACTGTGACGTATAATGGAAATATAGCCTACAGTAATCTGACAGCCTTGTAATACCGTTAGCGATATGATTTGCAAGCTAAGCCATGCATTTTTCTGCCTGTCTTACTCACACAAGCTTAATTTTCGTCCACGCCTCTTCTTCTTGAACATAAACAAACGAAGTTGTTTACCAACTTTCGCGACCTGCCAGTCATAACAGGGAGCGAATCACGTTTGTTTATCAAGTTTCTCACGCGAGCTGATCTGTCAATCATCGGATATTTGACAGACTGCACGTGGAAAAACACCGGACTTTTTGAAGTAGTCGCACGGGCAAAAATATTTCCCCGATTACCATTTAAAGTTCGTACACAGAGGGGAGTTAACGCTTTGATCTTCAGAAGCGGGGAAAATCTCCGAGAACCCCGTTACACGGTTTTAAGTCTCTGATGTCGATTAGCAGCGCCCGACAGAGCGACCGCGTTAGCCTTTTATCTGGGGAACTATGGTTTTTGATTCTCTCGATACACACGGTAACGTGAAAAGTAGCATTATCTATAGATCATACATCCATGATGATATATAAACTGTGTCTTCCAAAAACAGCTATCAGTCGTCACTCAGAATATTTGGAATAGTCTAAGCACGTAGTAGCTAGAACCATTTCGCTAAATGTGTTAATAGCATTCGTGGGGATCTTTTCATGAGGATTTTCTGGTAATAGAAATTAGTGCTAAGTGTTAAAGTGTTAAAGCTTTTACCATTACAATTCACTTGGAGTTCTAGCTGTTAAGAGCAGTGAAATAATAATAACGTGTAGCTATTTTATGCCAGAGGTTCCGTTTAATGTTAATTCTAACACCCGCTTTCTCACACAAGAAGAGACGTTTTAGTTGACTGAGTACATGCTAGGCGCGACTGATAGTGACCGAGTAGAATTCACATTATATTTCATTTTGTGTATTTATAGTAAGTGACTATTATTTAATACCATACAATGACCAACATACGCCGACAATTTAATAGCTATTAACGGCAGGATCTGCCATCAATGGTACCTATACCTTGTAGCGGTATGGCAGCTTGTGTACCCTGACAATCCCCAGAGCAATGCCAGTGGGAGTTTTACTCCTGGTAGGTTCAACCATGCTGGACTGGTCTGCGTGGGTAGGGGTCAGACAAAAGCTGGTACCCTGGTCCTCCAGGTTGGGGGTTTTAGCACAGGGCCGACACCCCTGTCTGTGTAAAAAATCGCACATGTTACGGAAACAGCAATAAATGAAAATACTTTGATGCGGGACGGACATCCGGAGTCTCAGGCTCGTATGACTGACAGAGGGGAAAGCCGAAAGGAAGCCACTGGCATGAAAACGGATGCCCAGACCACAAAACACGAAACCAGAATTGGTTTTTGGAATGTCAGAACTATGAATGAGGCAGGAAAGCTGAGACAGATCACAGCAGAGATGAGGAATTACAAACTACATATCCTGGGAATAAGCGAGAGCAGATGGACAGGGATAGGGAGAATAAAAACAGCCACAGGGGAAACAGTACTTTATTCTGGTAGAGAGGATGGTCAGCACAACGAAGGTGTAGCCATTATCCTTAAGAAAGGAATGGAAAGGTCTCTACTGGAATGGAAACCCATTAACAACAGACTAATAAGAGCAAGACTGAGGGGGAGATTCACCAACACCACAATTATAGACTGCTATGCACCAACAAACGACAGCGATGAAGAGATCAAGGATGAGTTCTATCAACAGGTACAAAAGGAAATCGAAACTGTACCCAGGTACGATCTCATTATAGTAATGAGAGACCTAAATGCGAAAGTTGGAACACATAATAATTATAACGAAAGAGTAATGGGGAAATGCGGCAGTGGAACAGTAAATGAGAATGGGGACAAATTAATAAGCTTCTGCAGTATTAACAACCTGGTCATTGGAGGAACACTTTTTCAACACAAAGAAGTGCACAAGTTAACATGGGAATCACCAAACGGACGAGACAAAAACCAGATAGATCACAAAATGATCAATGGCAGATGGAGACATGCACTACAAGACGTGAAAGTAAGAAGAGGCGCAGATGTGGGAAGTGATCATCACCTAGTAGTAGCAAGACTGAAGGGGAATTTCAGAGCTGCTGGACCAGTTGCAGTCAAACAGAAAAGATATAACATCACGAAACTTAAGGACCCCCTCACCAAAAAAGCGTTCATGGTCGACGTAAAGAGACGATATCTGATTACCAAAAACCAGGAAAGAACAGAGACCGACGATGTGGACCAGAAATTCAACACCATCTCAACAATATACAAAGAAAGCAGCAAGCCATGCTTGGGATTCCAGGAAAGAAAGAGCCAAGACTGGATAACACCAGAAACGCTAAACACCATAGCGAAGAGAAAGGAAATGAAAAGGAAGAAAACAGAAGCTAAGTCTCCCAGGTTAAAGGCAATATATAGTGAACAGTACAGTCAGCTGGACAAGGAAGTAAAACGTCAAACCCGTGCTGACAAAAGGACATTTCTGGATGACCTTGCAAGACAGGCAGAAGAGGCAGCACTGAGAAATGAACAAAGCACAGTTTATAAAATAACTAAAGCTATCAGTGGAAAACGAGGTGCAAACAACATAACGTTAGTAAGAGACAAGCAAGGAAATCTCATCACCACAGCACAGGGGCAGGAAACAAGATGGGCAGAGCACTTCAGAGAAACGCTGAATAAGGAACCACCAGAGACTCAGCTGAATGTTCCTGAGGCTGAAAGTGACTTAGACGTAAATACAGACATTCCACGAAAAGAAGAAATTATCACAGCTATCAAAGGGCTAAAAAATGGAAAAGCGCCTGGTCACGACAATCTAAATGCTGAGCTATTCAAGACAGACCCAGAGCTAGCAGCAGAACTATTAGAACCACTATTTGCACAAGTCTGGGAAACTGAGACAACACCAACAGAGTGGAGTAAAGGAATAATTGTCAAATTGCCCAAGAAGGGCGACCTTGCAGACTGCAACAATTGGAGAGGAATTACCCTCCTCTCAGTTCCCAGCAAAATACTAGGCAGGATAATCATCCAGAGAATTTCAAAAGCAGTTGACCATAAACTGAGGAAAGAACAAGCGGGCTTCAGAAAGAGCAGAAGATGTGCAGATCATATATTTACCCTCAGGAACATTATAGAGCAGTGCTCAGAATGGCAGAGACAGCTGTACATTAACTTTGTTGATTTTGAAAAGGCTTTCGACAGCATACACAGGGACAGCCTATGGAAAATTCTGAGGGCTTATGGAATTCCCAGCCGCATTTTTTCAATTATAAAAAGCCTCTATTCTAACTTTACGTGCAGTGTTGGATCGAGTAATGTAACTTTCGAAGTGAAAACAGGAGTACGACAGGGATGCCCCTTATCAACAACATTATTTTTGACAGTCATAGATTGGGTGATGCGCCAGACAACAGAGGGCAGTCCAAGAGGTATTAGATGGACAACGTTTTCTACACTGGAAGATTTGGAACATGCAGATGACATTGCACTACTCGCGCATTCACACCAACACATTCAAGACAAAACCGATAGACTGAATAAGTATGGCCAGCAGGTTGGCCTGAACATCACATTGAAGAAGACAGCGGTCATGACACTAAATGTGGGCAATCCTGAGCCAGTAACAGTAAGGAACCAGAAGTTAGAACAGACAGACACATTTACTTACCTAGGAAGCATAGTAACACCTGACGGCGGAATAAGCAAGGACATTAACAACAGAATGAATAAAGCGAGAACAGCCTTTGCTGTTCTCAACAACATTTGGAAGTCTTCCCAATACAGCACAAACACAAAATTAAGACTGTATGAGAGCTGTGTACTTTCTGTGCTTCTCTATGGTGCGGAATGTTGGAGAGTAACAGAGAAGGAAATGTCGAAACTGTCCTCCTTCCACACAATCTGCCTAAGGAAAATTCTCCGAATCTTTTGGCCAAACACCATCAGCAACCAAGAACTACTTATTCGGAGTAACCAGGAGGACATGCACACCATCATAGCTGGCAGACGCTGGAGTTGGGTTGGCCATGTCCTCAGAAGGGACCCTGATACCATCACAAGAACAGCTATGCTATGGACCCCCGAGGGAAAGCGAAAGAGAGGCCGACCAAAAACAACTTGGCGGAGAACTGTGGAAGCTGAGATGCAAAGAATGAACCACAGTTGGGGCACTGTACGAAGGATGGCCGCCGACCGAGCAAAGTGGAATCAATTTGTTGCTGCCCTACAAGACGCCACCAGGCGTGATGGCCGCTGACTGGTTTGACGGTTGGCGGTTATGGATCAAAGAAGAAGAAGAACGGCAGGATATTTATGTAAGTGCGCGTATGGATAATTGAATATTAACTGTCATTGTACGCGCATCGTTAACGCGCGCGCAAATTGGCGGGGGAGGGTTGCATACCTTCATCCGACCTGAAATTGCAGCGCGGGCGAAAAGCGACGCGCGATAGGATAGGCTAAAAACATCGTGTGCCTTGAACTTTAATCGGGACTGACGGAGTGGATAAGAGATCGTCTTGTCCCCGTCCGTGTACATATATGTAGATATATAATAGTAGCATTTTTCCATAAAATGTTTTGTTTATTTCTCGCAGACCTGATCAAAGGGCGTCCAGCGGTCTTACCTCCTTTCTTCATTTACTGGTTGGTGAATGTTGTCTTTTTTTCTTGTTGCACTGTCCCAAAGTTCATTTGTGAACAGGATTGGACAAAGAGACAAATAAACATTTAACTGGACTTATAAAACCCAGAAATATTTTGTTCACTTTTATCAGTCCACTGGGGGTGTAAAACAAATAACACTACTCCCGACTTTTGACAGTCGTATCCAAGTGGATTTTATCCAGAAGAGTTACGCTGTTTCAGAATCGGCACTCGCATAGAGCCAGCCGATAGAATTACCATCAGTTATCAATTGTAACAGTTGTAGCAACCAGATGTTTCCCAATACTGGAAGTATTTTTCCTCTGTTTACTGTGAACCCAAGATCTCGGTTTCTACACTAACAATTCGAAGTGACTGTTGCGCACATATTCTTTTGTATGGAATTATGCGACGCACGGATTACTGTAAGTAGGAATGTACAGTATGACTATTTGATATGAAAAGAATTGCTCTCTCGGTCAAAGTTAGACTACCCATGATTAATTTATACTTTTGTTGTATGGGTGATCTCTCTTGAATATCGATCTGGCGTATGGATGCTAGATCTACGTCATTTCTCATTTGTTATGGCCAGAAAACAAATTGGTCTGGCCTAGAATGTTTATGGCCCGGACATATATGTATTCCGTGTCTATTTAAGAAGATTCGGTCTTATATCGTATATTTTTGTATTGTTATGTCGGCCTATTTCTAGGTCTGACGCTAAGGGGTGAATAGGCTTTGCTACGCATGCGTCGAGAAGAGTCGACGAAACCTGCCCGATGTCATGGCGGTGTGTTTTCTGGGCTGGTCCTTTTAGGGATGTTGAAAAGTGATCTCTGTGAATGATTTTTAGGAAGGAGATAGTGTCTCTGCAAGATCATATGGTCAGAGATTCTCCTAATGTCCTATATTGTGTTTATTCCTAAATCAAGGTAATACCAAACCCTTTGTGTGATGAACTCTGTTTTGCTAGGCCTAGATGGCAAGCTTATCTTCGTACAGCTAAGATTGTTTGAATGCTGATGAAGATGACAGGTTATCCAACAGCTCTAAGGTATTCTTATGAAGCAACCTTATAGATTTCAGAACTGGATGGAAACCCATTGAGAACATTTATGTTCAGATTTTGAATTAATTGCGGCTCATCATTTATCCTCCTGGGTGAGCGAAACTCAAGGAGGTAGCCATTTTGGAATTCCCGTTACCACAACGGATCATTGTCAAGAGAACAGAAAACAACTCTTATTATCGGACGATGATGCAGAGATCTTCCTATTATGAAAAACCCATTACTGTGGTTGAACATGGTTGCTATGAACTTTCGATGAATGTACAACTTAAGAAATCTTAGCCAAGAAAAGGTTCGATCAGTGAACCATTATTGATGTTTACATATTCATTTTCACTGACGCGTTCAGTCAGCTGAAGTATGAGGCGATAGCCCACCAGTACAGTGAATGCTTGACTTATATCGCCCATTGTATTTATATGCTACATGAAATATGTCTGATGTTGCCACCTACTATTCAAGTACCTAATGATTTGCTGTGTCAACATGTACCTATGATTGTATCCGTGCTGTCGGAATGTGTGTCACCTTATTAAACATATGAAATGGTCAACAGCAGTTCAAACCTCATTGACTTGCATACGAGTGTATGAATGTACCATTACTAAGTTGTCAACTTCACCGAACACTCCATCATTCGCGTAACTGACACTTTACACCTTCACTCTATGTCAACATGACCTGTAGATTCAACGCTGCGTAAGGTTGGGAAGTTGACCAGTAACGTCCAGTGATAAGCATCAAACAGTAGTAACGAGACGTCTTCAGCGGTGACTTTCACACATGAGTGAATGAGTGCCTTGTACTTGTCAACATACGAGTCTTCAGTTCACATAAGAGTTATCAGTGACATTTGTCTATCCATGAATAAACCACCAAATTAGGCGTCCACCTTGTTAATCTTATTTATTGAAGGATGGACTGGGGCCATTTTGGGTAATACACCTGATATTTTGTATATTCAGGAACCATTGTAATTCCAAGGGATATCACCAAGATTAGGTAAGCGTGATTGAGTGGCCACTGTATGTCAGAGAGAGAGAGAGAGAGAGAGAGAGAGAGCGCAAATATTTTTCTTTGTTACAGGATCGTACTAACCTGGATTTTGCTTTAAAAAATTGTTTACTTTACTGGATAGCATTTAGTAGGAACTTTGTTTTCTTTTCTTTACTGTCTATGCTGTAACATAGTGCTAACCTTTGGCCTTTGGGTTATTAACTTTTTGGGTTCTTTTTCTCAAGAGGGGGAGGGCACAGTTATTCAGTTATTTTCCCATATATGTAAATCTGATTTTATTTGATTTGTCTTTAGATATTTGGTGTTGTCAAGTTTAATGATAATAAACAACAAAAGAAACTTAACTTTGTGTGTTGGTCAGACCCATACCCAATTTACCGTAGTTTTTTTTCACGTTTGTGTGTCTTGTCGTCACATATATGAGTGTGTGTGTGTGTAGTTAAACTCATATTTGGGACCCAAAGATACAGCTATAGAGAATGCAGTCAGCGATCCATAGCTTGACTGCTTGCGTCAGGGTCAGCGAACCAGAGCTGACCAAGACCCTACTCCACCTCCACGTGGTGGTCCTGAAAACAGGCTACATCACTGCAGTCTGGCTGAGAGAGTAGGGATCGAAGAGGGAAGGCAAACCCGGTCCCAAAGAATGCCGTGCTGAAGTGGGATGTTTCGGCCGGACGGCGCAGATATCGTAGCTCCGGTGTAAACAGACACAACGCAACCAACGTCCTTTTCAGGACGAACGAGGAAGAAGAAGAAGAAACTCATATTTATATGTATGGGGAGGGAACGATTGTCTTGTACTAAATTATAGTCGTATAGATAAGCTGGACTATAGAAACTTACTCATTCCAGAGACAGATCTTCTCCTTAAGCTATCCACCCGTGAAATATATTTCTCACCTTTATTTCTCACGTACATATCACCATCCACTCTACTCAGACGGGACCATAAATAACTTTTAAACCTATGTGATACGACAGAATGGTCGCTCGTGTCCAGGATTTGATCTAAGTCTGTGTCTAGATTAATGACTAACGTCTGTTATTGTCTTAGTCTAACTCTAGATAGAGTGTGTTGTGCGTCTTGTGTTGTGAGTTAAGAAAAGTAATAATAATTATCCCCTAGACAACGTTCTTATTTACTGGGTTATGACCATACAAATTAGACATTTGTTTCTTTCCACAGCATCTTAGAGTTTACATACAGTTTGATTTTGATGGTGGTCTTTGTTGGAGATATGATATATAATAATTTTGTACAAAAAGACCGCTGGTACGCGTGATTGTTTAACAATTACAATTTTATTGGAGCAGTGGAGCGTGAGCATAGCAAAATAAGTGCATTGGGCAGTCGCCAAGTTAATCGCCTTCCCTAACTCCGAACTGACTTCAGGTGTGGTGGATTAAAAATAGGGGATTTTTTCCCTTAATTTTTAAAAACATTTTTTCCACAGTAGTAATAATAGATTTTCAGTTTTTAGCCTGATCTACCATCTCTATGGTTTAAGTCGTCTGCGTTAGGAGCTTTTTTTGCCTGTTAATAGCAGCGATAGATTAGACAACTGAGTAACAGGGAGGAGGAAACACAGTAAAAACAGAAATGACAATTTTTTTGTATTCTCTTAATTCGTTAGGGAGCAGTGTATCCTTTTCTTCTTTCTTTCTCTGGTAATTCGAAGTCAGTTATTTGCCATGGCTGAGCGAGTAAAGCTTAGAGCAATGCTAAGATAAGAAGCAAGGGAAATAGGATTGCAAGGAGAAGAGTTGCTAGCTTTTGTGACCAACTAACTCGCAAAAAATAAGGCGGAGAAGAAAGAGAAGGAAGACCGGCAATTGGAAAGTAAGAAAATTGAGGCGGAAATGGAAACTCGCAGACACATGGAACGAGAGAAAGAGAGAATGATCAACGATGTCAGCACGAATTGGCGCTTAAGACCTTAGAGGTCCAAAGTCATGGTGCAGCGTCTAGCTCCAGCAACGGAGAGTTTTCGTCGCCTCAGTCACTCTTAACTAATCACTCCTGTAGCCAGTCTCCCCAATTAGCTGCTATGTCTTTTGCCCTAGAATCCTTCCCAAGCCCCAAAGAAAAAATTGATACTTATCTAGAAAAATTTGAGAGAATGGCAACACTGTATGGTTTGGAAATTTTGCGATGGTGTTTGAAGCTTTCCCAGGCTTTAAAAGGCAATGCGTATGATGCGTATGTGAAACTAGGAAGCAGCAATCAAGACAATTACGATATGCTTAAGAAAGCTTTACTTGAGCGCTTCGAAATGAGCACTCGAAAGTTTTTGCAACTTATCCGGAACAGCAGGAAAGAGGGAACAGAGACATTTGCCCAGTTCTCTTCCCGTCTGAAGGGATATTTGACTAAGTGTTTGGAGCTTTCAGAACTTCCTTGCACTTTTGAAGGGTTAGAAGAACTTATTCTAACCGAACAGATCAAAAGCACTTTGTCAAACGAAACCCGTAGATTTCTTGCCGAACAGAGAGCTGTAAAGCTGGAAGACAGTAAGTCTGAGCGTTATGCCAACGCGCTAGCCGAGCTTCCAGGCCCAAAACACAAACCTACAGATGAGCCTTCTCGCAAAAATAATCTAGAACAGTCTTCCCAATCATTTTCCCATTAAAACCCAGGAGAAACTGTACCCCAGACCCCTGTTCAAGGAAAATCTAAATTCTACAAAACCCGATACCCCACCGACACACGTGATCAGCCCCAGCGTCTCCAATGGCAACCAGGCCAGAAAGGATACAACGGGAAAACCACTGCGCCCGGGATATCTGATCAGGGAAAACACACCGGGCCAAATCGGATCGGTTGTTTACAAACAGCCTCGCAACGGAGTAGTAATGTCAATGATTCTCAACCTGAGAGTGAGAGTCCTTCTACGCGAGGAACTGTTATATTGAACGGGACTTCAACTTAGTGTTTGTTTGATACAGGTTTGAGCTTTGATTGTATCGTCGCGAGGCATTTGGTCAAACCCGGTCAAGAAACGGAAGAAACCGTCAAATTATGTGGAGTTTTTAAAGGAGATGCACCCATAACACTTCCAGTCGCACTGGTGGAGATACAATCGGATTTCGTCCGAGGAGTTATTAAAGCGGCTATAATGGAGGATCCGATCTACCCAGTCATACTTGGTTGTAGATATGTGTTTATATGGAGACCGAAAGAGCCGATTGTGGCAGCAGTAACTACAAGAGGGCAAACCGAGCAGGAACGGGAGCCTGCACCTAATATGTTACCTATGGAACTGAAAGAGGCGCAACAATAGGACCCTACCTTGGAGCCCTGCTTTAAGAAACTGCACATAGCCAAGGACCCCAGACACAACGGAGACATATTTTCTAAGAATGGAGTGTTGTATTGAAGAACGGGCGACCCTGAACAGGGACATAATCAGCTCCTAGTACCGACGCAGTACAGAGAACAAATCTTAGAAATGGGGCTCTCTCTTCCCTTTAGCGGACACATGGGACAAAACGCCACTATACAGCGAATATCTACTCACTATTGGTGGCCAGGAATGAACACTGATATCATCAGATATGTTAAATCCTGCGCCAAGTGCCAACGTGTGGCACCCAAGCATTGGACACTCCCAGTTCCTATGGGAGAAATGCCAATAGTAGAGACCACATTTGAGCGGGTTGCAGTCGACATTACAGGACCCATTGAAAGGACTAAAAGAAGGAACAGGTTTATCCTGACCTTAGTCGACACATGCACTATGTGGGCCGAAACTATACCGCTAACATGCACGGATTCGAAGGATGTCGCAGAAGCCCTAGTGCAGATTTTTACACGGTTGGGATTCCCTCAACACGTTTTGACGGATAACGGATCCCAATACCGTAGCCTGTTAATAGAGGAGATCTTTAAGATCTTGAGGGACCAGCACATCTATATCAGCCCCTACAATCCGGCCGGAAGTGGGGTAATAGATCGTGTCAACGGAAGCCTCACCATGATGTTACGTAAGCTGGGACAAGAGAAACCTGAAGATTGGGACCTTTTCATTCCTGCAGCCTTATTCGCCTACAGGGAAGTCCCCCAGGCATCTACAGGATTACCACCAGCTACACTTTTATTCGGCAGATCTATTAAGGGTCAAATAGAAGCCTTACTACGGTCACTGACAGACCAGAAAGCTGATAAGACAGTCGTCTCAGCATTCAAGTATGTATCAGAGTTAAAGGAACGGTTACAACTAGGATGGGACCTAGCAAAAACCACCCTTAAGCGAGCATGCATGAAGCACGCTAAACGATACAACAGAGCAGCGAAAGAGAGAGAATTGCAACCAGGAGAGAAAGTTTTGTTGCTACTTCCTACCGGAAACAACAAACTACGTATCGGATGGCAAGGGCCGTTTACGTCCTTAAAAAGATCTCGAGAACGAACTACAAGATCTCTATAAAAGGAAAGAAAAAAGTCTACCATATAGATCTGTTAAAGAAATACTGTAATGGGAAAGACCGGTGCTTTCCCCCGAACATCTCCTGGCGGTCGTTATAGCAACCGAAGATGAGGAAGATGGCAATAGTTGTATGGAATACCCACTACAACAAACGGAATTATTCGAAGATGTTAAATTCGGCGACACTCTCTCAGAAGCACAACAGACAGAAACTAAGGCGTTACTGAAACAGTATTCAGCAGTCTTAACGGACATACCTGGTCGTACACATCTCGTGGAATTTGATATGAAGCTGACTAACGAGACACCTGTGCGAACCAAAGTTTACCCGATCCCGTATGCGAAAGCAGACACGTTACGTAGAGCAATAGACAAATTGCTACAAGCTGGGATTATTAGCGAGTCTACATCTCCCTATAGCTCAAGCGTCGTACTGTTACTGAAACCTAATAAGGAAGTTCGGCTGTGTATTGACTATCGTCTACTCAATACAGTCAAAGAATTTCAGCCTGAACCACTCCAAAGCGCCGCAGAACTGTTTACCAAACTTAGCAAGTGTCATGGAATATTCTAATCCACATATATAAATTATTAGGTAAATATAAAGCCTAACAAATAAAATTAATAAAGAGAAGAGCAATGGGAAAATAACAGTGCTGTCACAAAGAATGTACTCGAAATCCCCCTTGTTTTCTGCTTCGTCTGCAAATTGTAACGCTTTCACGTTGATATAAAAGCTTACTGTATTATTACCCGCCTTCTTCAATGAAACGTGTGCTGCATTTCTAAGAAAAACATTGAGACGTACTGCGTAATGACCTAAATTAATCCTAACATTAATTATACTGCGTTACCAAAACGAACGAACAGATGGACAAAAGGATAAAGAGAGAGAGGAGGGCTGAAAATCAGGAACGCATGCAACACGCGTCGCGCGATACACAAATGCTGCCATCACGCGTGTAAGTCTACATGCACTAATTTTTTTTCAGACGGACAGTGATAAAATACACTACCCTTTCCCAGAGTTAGGTTTATAAATCATAAAAAACTCTTATTAGAAAAGATAACATTAGATGGGTTTACGGTTGAAAACATAACAGTACCCAGACAGCACATCTTCGAAACAGGAGGTAGAAGAAATTGCATATTTTGAATGCAGCCACGTAGCTCCTTTAAATTTGTATTTTTGGGTTCCTTAGGAGGGCTTGCTGACAAATAATATGTAAAACGTTACGCAAATAGTCCAGGAATTAATAAATTATACCCAAAATAAAATATTGGGGGTGCCTGACAGCATAAAATCATTTCTGCTCATAAGATTTTTTTTTTAACGTGTTTGAAAAAAATTTACGTTACAGAAATAGCCTACCATGTAAACTCCAAATTGATTGGAGCGCAACAAATGAAAGCCTAACCACGATTGGTCGGGCTATAAATACTATCTTGGTTGTTAGGGGAAACGGGGAAAGGTAACATTTTTTCAAACACTTGTCGAAACGGGGCTCATTGGTCAGACTCGCTGATATACACACTTGGGAGCGTTAGTTCGAAACCACTTGTTTAAATAAGATTGATAAAGCATCAGTGCGTTGAAGCCAGCTTATATTTGGCTAAATAAAAGCCTGGAAGATAAGCAGATGGGAATTTGTGCCAGTTTGTGCCAGAATTCATTGCTAATCAACGTATCTGTGTTTATTCGTATGAATTGTGGTAAGCTTGAACCATTCAATATCTTTTAATGAAAATTGAATGTGAATTGTTGATTTATGCCTGTATATATATGTGTAGTTCAGTGGCCAACGTGAGGTAAAGCCTGTAATGCTCCAGCCTGAACAGAGGGTGTCGGAGAGAAGTAAAACGGCATGGAATGGCCAAACAGTACACTGACAGCTGGATGATTGAATAGAAAGAAATAATGCTGGAATTGCAGAGGCGTAGTAACCATTAAGAAGGGTAATACTGGAATAAAGTATTTCAAATGAAGCTGACAGTTGGCCTAATGCTCTGAACTCAATGTTTGTGCTGTGTTGTGATCAGTGTAACAAGAGAGTTTAAGTTAGTTATGAAGTAGAAGGTACATCCTTCTTGATTTCAGGGACAGTGGTCTTGATGGTACTGAGCAGCACCTGGTCAGAGCTTTGCTGAATCCAGAGTCGGACAGCATACTCCTTGGTCTTTTAGCTATCAGTGAGGTGTCTCCTGAGCCCAGAGGAGAATTCGAGCTGAGGAGTCCTTTCCTGCCGCCATCACGCCAGATAAGCGAATTGGCCAGCTGAGCTCAACATTATGTCCCCTCATCTTGAAATGACTTTATAAAATTAACATTAAGAGGGAAATTAATTGTCTTCATATCAGGAACTGAGAACATCTCCAATACTATTTTCCTTAAGACAAACTATTGAAGTCATGATGACAACTACCAACAGAGCTTGAACAAAACAAAACCAGTATTACCTCATACTACTATTACACAACTGACACACATAGGATATTTTTAATAATATATGTCACTCCCAGATTCATATTAATACATTCTGTACATAACTTGTAATTAACATTGATTGTGATTCCTGGTTCCTTTGTATTTGAATCAGGACACATACACATTTATGACAGTAATGAATAGTGTAGCATTGTTTAACAGTGTTGTTTCAGAGAGTTTATATGTATTGTGAGTAGTGGATTAAATTAAATTGTTTATCTGTCTGTTGTTGTGACTTACACTTCACCATACTCATACCCTAGACACATAACGTAGCATCACACTATTCCAGAATAATTCTGACTGAGATATGTGGTAGCAAGTAAGGTTATCTATAATACACTACTCTTAATAGATATAGATACCTTCACAGCTGATCTCAGTCAGTACACTAAGTTCCCTATAAGTATTTATAACATCCCACTTCACCACAGCAAGGCTAAAGTTTTCTCCACAATTGACCTGAGTAAAGGTTTTTACCAAATACCTGTTATTTGAGGAAATTAAACCCCTGTTAGCCTTTAGCACCAGCGAAGGACATTATACTTTCAATGTGATGCCTTTCGGGTTGCACAACGCACCAGCAGTCTTCACCAGAATGATGAGAAAGCTTTTAGAACCCTTGCAAAGTCCAAGCATAAACAATTTCATGGACGACCTACTTATTGCAACGGATAACTACGAAGAACATATTGCTACGGTCGCTATGCTCCTGAGGAGACTAAAGGAAGCTGGGTTGACCGCCCGACCTAGCAAATGTTTAATCGGTTTTGAAAAGCTTGACTTCCTAGGGCATACCATTTCTCAAGGTTGTATGTGGCCAGTTGCCAAAAACATCGAAAAGATACGTTCAGCAACAAGGCCAAAAACAAAGAGAGACACACGTTCTTTCCTTTCACTTTGCGCGTATTACCAAAAGTTTATCAACAACTTCAACGGTCTTACAGCACCACTGACTGACCTCACAAGAAAGGGAAAATCCGATAAGGTTGTTTGGACCGCAGAGTGTAAAAGCGCTTACGTCACTCTGAAGGAACAGCTGTCCAAATATCCCATTTTAAGGTTACCCGACCTTAAGAAACATTTCGTCTTGCGTGTGGACCCAGCGGAAAGGGAATCGGATCAACACTGCTTTAGGCAAATGACCAACATCCAAACACGTTGTTTCCAGTTGCCTACGGCAGCCGCAAACTGAATACAGCAGAAAAGAATTATTCGACCGTGGAGAGAGAATGTTTGGCACTAGTGAACGGAATCAGGAGACACCACAAATATTTATATGGAGTTTCATTCACAGTACAAACTGACCTTGCTGCTTTGGCATTCCTAGGAGGCAGTAAGGATTTTAACGCAAAAATTATGCGTTGGGCTCTATTGTTAAGCGTGTACTCGTTCAAAGTACAACACATACCACGAAAAGAGAATGTAGGAGCAGATTTTATGAGTCGAAATTGGAGCATTGAGGAGAATGATGCAAATGAAGATAGCAATCACTCGATAGCTACGGATGACAGTAGTTCTATTTCCATAAATGAGATATGAAAGGGTTTCACATCTTCAAGCCCGGACGTACTGTGACGTATAATGGAAATATAGCCTACAGCATCTGACAGGTAAGGTTTTTGCCAAAGTCATCTTAATGCGACTACACAAGTTAGCTGAGCGCATATATCCAGAGTCACAGTGTGGATTCCGAGCTGGCAGATCAACAACAGACATGATCTTCTCTCTCCGCCAGCTTCAGGAAAAATCAAGAGAGCAGAAAAGACCATTATATATCGCCTTTATAGACCTCACAATAGCATTCGACCTGGTTAGTAGGGATGGACTCTTTAAAATCCTCCTGAAAATAGGCTGCCCTTCTAAAATGCTGGAAATGATAAAGTCATTCCATGACGGCATGAAGGGAACAGTCCAATATGCTGGAAGCACGTCACAGCCCTTTGATATACGAAGTGGCGTTAAACAAGGCTGTGTTCTGGCTCCGACCCTCTTCGGAATCTTCTTTGCCTTACTCTTGAAACATGCATTCAGAGATGCAACTGAAGGAATATGCCTTCACACTAGGTCAGATGGCCGTCTGTTTAATCTTTCAAGGCTGAAGGCAAAAAAACAAAAATCAGAAGGGTCACTATAAGAGACTTGTTGTTCGCTGATGATGCTGCAGTCGTCACTCAAAGCCAACAGGAGCTTCAGAGCTTGATGAATCGCTTCACTAAAGCATGCAAGGACTTTGGCCTCACAATAAGTCTAAAGAAAACGAATGTGCTGAGTCAGGATGTGGGTGCTGCACCAGTTATCACTATCGATAACTATGAATTGGCAGTGGTGCACCACTTCACATACCTAGGGTCTACCATCAATGACAAACTCTCACTGGATACAGAAATCGACAGCCGCATTGGCAAAGCTGCAGCTACCTTTGCCCGCCTCACATCGCGTGTTTGGGGAAACTCTAAACTCACAATGAAGACCAAAGCTGCGGTATATAATGCCTGCGTCACCAGCACACTCCTATATGGCAGCGAGACCTGGACGACCTATGCTAAGCAAGAAAGAAGACTCAATACCTTCCATTTGCGGTGTCTACGCCGCATCCTCGGCATCTCGTGGAAAGATAAAGAGACAAATGTCGAGGTATTGTCACGTGCTGGCCTTCAAAGTATGTATACGCTTCTTAGACAGCGCAGACTTCGCTGGCTTGGCCATGTTCGCCGCATGGAAGATGGTCGCATCCCAAAAGATATCTTCTACGGACAATTAGCAGAGGGCAAGAGAACAGTTGGGCGACCACAGCTGAGGTTCAAAGATGTGTGCAAGAGAGATATGAGGGCACTGGACATGGATCCAGCAACATGAGAGGATGAAGCTGCCGATCGCACTAAGTGGCGATGCTATTTACGGCGCCACCTCAGATTGGGCGAAGAGAGGCTCACACAAGAAGCAGAGGTGAGGAGAAAACGTCGAAAGGAGCACCATGAAAATAAGCAGCTGAGGGCTGTCACCTCAGGGGCGCATTCCCATAGTCAGTTATGACTGAAGGGGCTATTATTATTATTATTATTATTATTATTATCTGACAGTCTTTCGTGACCTCGTTGGCGTTCTATGATTCGCTAGCAAAGCCATGCATTGACAGCCTGCGTTTACTCATTTTTAATCCACGCCTCTTTTATTTGAGACGTAAACAAACAAAGGTGTTTACCAACTTCCGCGACTGGCCAGTCATAAGAGGGAGCGAATCTGGTTTGTTTACCTGAGTTTCTCACGCGAGCTGATCTCTCAATCATCGGATATCAGACAGACCGCGTGAATAACACCGAGACGCTCGGGCAGAAATATTTTCCCGACTACCCTTTGATGTTCGTACACAGAGGAAGTTAACGCTTTGATCTTCAGAAGCGGAGAAAATCTCGGAAGAAACCCGTTACACGGTTCCAAACCTTTCATCTAGGGAATCTAGGTTTCTGATTTCTGCTATGCACAACAGTGTAAAAATTAACATCCTCTAGAGATCATAATACCATGATGATATATAAACTGTGGCTTCCCAAACCAGATATCAGTTGTCGCTCAGAATTTTTCGGATAGTCTAATTACGTAGTCTAGAACCATTGTGGAAGATGTGTTAATAGAGTCGTAAGGATTTCATTCTGATTTTCTGGTAATAGAAATTTGTGCTTACGTGTTAAAGTGTTAAAGTTTACCATTATAATTCACTTAAAGTTCTTGATATTAAGACCAGTGAAATAAAAACGCGTAGATTTTTTTGTACCGGTTGTTCAGTTTAATGTTAATTTTACCACCTGCTTCCTCATACAAGAAGAGACGTTTAGTTGACTAATTAATATGCTAGGCGCGACTGCTAGGTCAAAAGAATTCACGCTTATTTCATTTTGTGTAGTTATTATAAGTGACTATTATTTAATACGATGACAAACAGACGCCGACAATCTAATAGCTATTAACGACAGGCGATATTTGTTAAGTGCACGTATGGATAATTAAATAATAATTGACATTGTGAGCTGATCGTTAACGTGCGCGCAGGGGCGGGGAGGGCGCATACCTTCACCCAACCTAGAGACGACGCGTTAGCGAAAGCTGACCGGATAGGAATAGGCTAAGGACACCGTGGGCCTTTTAAATTTAATCAGGACTGACGGAGTGGATAAGAGATCGTCTTGTCCCCGTCTGTGTACATATAAAATAGTAGCATTTTTTTCATAAATGTTCTTTTATTCTAAGCCGACCGGATCAAGGGCGACCAGCGGTCTATTTTAATCCTTTTCTTCATTTACTGAATGTTTAATGTTATCTTTCTTGACTTATGTGTCCCCAAGTTCAATTGGGAACAGGATTGGCCAAAGAGAAAAATAAACATTTAAATAGTAAATTTAACTGGACTCATCAATACCCAGATATTTGTTCCAATTTATCAGCCCACGGGGGTTGTGTATGAAATAATAACAATATCTGACTTTTGACAGTCGTATCTGCGGATTTATCCAGAAATTTACGCTGTTTCAAAATCGGCACTTATCACACAGCCAGCCGATAGGATTTACCATCAATTAACAATTGTAACAGTTTTTAGCAACTAGACGTTTCCAAATACTGGAAGTATTTTTCACTGTTTGCTGTGAACACAAGATCTCGGTTTCTACACTAACCATTCGAGTTGACATTTGTTGATCCAGGAATACACCACCAAATTTGGCGTTCCCCTCATAAAATCTTATTTACTAGAGGACGGACTGGGGCCAATTTGGATAATACCCCTGACATTTTGTATATTCAGGAACCATTATAATCCCAACGGGATATCACCAAGAATAGGGTAAGCGTGATTGAAGGGGCCACTGTATGGCAGAGAGAGTATGACAGAGAGAGTGAATATTTTTCTTTGTTACAAATATTGAACCAACTTGATTTGGCTTTAAAAAATTTTACTTTACGGGGTAGCGTTTAGTAGTAACTTTGTTTTCTTTACTGTCTATTCTGTAACAGAGTGCTAACCTTTGACCTATGGGGTTATTAACCTGTTGGGTTCTTTTTTTCTCAATAAGGGGAGAGCACATGTATTCTGATACTTTCTTATGTATGTAATTCTGATTTTATTTGATCTTTCTTTAGATATTTGGTGTTGTCAAGTTTAATGATAATAAACAACAAAAGAAACTTAACTTTGTGTGTTGGTCAGACACATACTCAATTAACCATAGTTTTCAAGTCTGTGTGTCTTGTTGTCTCATAGTCGTGTGTGTGTGTGTAGTTAAATTTATATTTACATATATGGAGGGAAAGATTGTCTGGCACTAAAAGATAGTCGTATAGATAGACTGGACTAGAGAAACTACTCATTCCAGAGACAGATCTTCTCCTTAAACTATTCACTCGTGAAATCTATTCTCACACCTTTATTTCTCACGTACTTATCACCATCCACTCTACTCAGGCGGGACCATAAATACTTTTCAAACCTATCTAAATTTACGACAGTAATACACCTGACATTTTGTATATTCGGGAACCATTGTAATTCCAAGGGATATCACCAAGATTAGGTAAGCGTGATTGAGTGGCCACTGTATGTCAGAGAGAGAGAGAGAAACAGAGAGAGAGAGAGAGAGAGAGAGAGAGAGAGAGGGAGAGAGCGAATATTTTTCTTTGTTACAGGATCGTACTAACCTGGATTTTGCTTTACAAAATTGTTTACTTTTACTGGTTAGCATTTAGTAGGAACTTTTTTTTTTTTTTCTTTACTGTCTATGCTGTAACATAGTGCTAACCTTTGACATTTGGGTTATTAACTTTTTGGGTTCTTTTTCTCAAGAGGGGGAGGGCACAGTTATTCAGTTATTTTCCAATGTATGTAAATCTGATTTTATATGATTTGTCTTTAGATATTTTGTGTTGTCAAGTTTAATGATAATAAACAACAAAAGAAACTTAACTTTGTGTGTTGGTCAGACTCATACCCAATTTACCGTAGTTTTTTTTTTCACGTTTGTGTGTCTTGTCGTCACATAGCTGAGTGTGTGTGTGTGTAGTTAAACTCATATTTGGGACCCAAGGAAACAGCAATAGAGAATGCAGTCAGCGACCCATAGCTTGACTGCTTGTGTCAGGGTCAGCGAACCAGAGCTGACCAAGACCCTACTCCACCTCCACGTGGTGGTCCTGGAACAGGCTGCATCACTGCAGTCTGGCTGAGAGAGTAGGGATCTAAGAAGGAAGGCAAACCCGGTCCCAAAAAATGCCGTGCTGAAGTCGGATGGGTCGGCCGAACGGCGCAGATATCGTAGCTCCGGTGTAAACAGACACAACGCAACCAACGTCCTTTTCAGGACGAACGAGGAAGAAGAAGAAGAAACTCATATTTATATGTATGGGGAGGGAAAGATTGTCTTGTACTAAATTATATTCGTATAGATAAGCTGGACTAGAGAAACTTACTCATTCCAGAGACAGATCTTCTCCTTAAACTATTCACTCGTGAAATCTATTCTCACACCTTTATTTCTCATGTACTTATCACCATCCACTCTACTCAGGCGGGACCATAAATAGTTTTCAAACCTATCTAAATTTACGACAGTAATACACCTGACATTTTGTATATTCAGGAACCATTGTAATTCCAAGGGATATCACCAAGATTAGGTAAGCGTGATTGAGTGGCCACTGTATGTTAGAGAGAGAGAGAGAGAGAGAGAGAGAGAGAGAGAGAGAGAGAGCGAATATTTTTCTTTGTTACAGGATCGTACTAACCGGAATTTTGCTTTAAAAAATTGTTTACTTTTACTGGTTAGCATTTAGTAGGAACTTTGTTTTTTTTTTCTTTACTGTCTATGCTGTAACATAGTGCTAACCTTTGCCATTTGGGTTATTAACTTTTTGGGTTCTTTTTCTCAAGAGGGGGAGGGCACAGTTATTCAGTTTCTTTCCAATGTATGTAAATCTGATTTTATATGATTTGTCTTTAGATATTTTGTGTTTTCAAGTTTAATGATAATAAACAACAAAAGAAACTTAACTTTGTGTGTTGGTCAGACTTATACCCAATTTACCGTAGTTTTTTTTTCACGGTTGTGTGTCTTGTCGTCGCATAGCTGAGTGTGTGTGTGTGTAGTTAAACTCATATTTATATGTATGGGGCGGGAAAGATTGTCTTGTACTAAATTAAAGTCGTATAGATAGGCTGGACTAGAGAAACTTACTCATTCCAGAGACAGATCTTCTCCTTAAGCTATCCACCTGTGAAATCTATTTCTCACACCTTTATTTCTCACGTACTTATCACCATCCACTCTACTCAGACGGGACCATATATAACTTTCAAACCTATCTGATAAGACACCCACAGCAAGCCCAAAATTTGAAATCCCTGTATACAGAAAGTGACTCAGTGTTTTTGCTACCAGTTATAATTAAACGCTAATTTTACAGCATAATGCAGGCATGTCTGTAGTCTATACGTGCTACTTGTCGTAAAGGACTCAGCTTACAATTTCATTTTCCTTGCATTGCGTGCCACGCACATAATTATTGAATATAACCTTTCCAGAATTGATCTCTTCCCCTCATTCTCACAGCTGTTTAGATCTGTCTGGTCAGTCAAGCTTAGCTTCCAATTTGGCCTGCACGTTTATTGCATCTGCATATGTTCATAACATAATCTCTACAGACTTCAGATGTTTTAATGAATATTGAAAGATTGTGAATTTGTTAATCTACATAATGTCACAGAAAGTCTGAAATGGTTGAATAACTAACAACAGAAAGAAAAATACAGCACACAGATTTGGTGAATGTATAATCCAGGTTTTTGCTTAGTCTTCAAGCTGTTAGGCTGACTTATTTATTTTTTGTTGCTATTGTTGATCAGAATCGACGTCGCTGCACTCCAGGCAAACTCATAGGTGTTAATGAATGTTAATTGTTCCTATTGCGCGTTGGTTACATACACGCCGGATGCATCCTCTCATAGTCCATCCCTGCTTGCCTTACGTTTGATGACTAATTCCAGCAATCTTAGCCTTAATGATTCATTGACTGCAGTGTCAGTCTCTAATAGGCGATCATTAATTGCCCTCAGTATCGCTCCCTTATCCATATCCAATGGACCTTCTATGAGTGCGCTTGAGGCTAGTCTGTCAGGTCTTTCATTGCCGCGTACCCCTGCATGACCAGGACAGCAGATCCACACCAGTTCCTGAAGATTCGAGGCTTCTATGGAGGTTTTTTTTTCATGCCACAACCATCCACTTTGGACCTTCCGAAGCATGGATTGTGAGTCTGATATAATACGTGCCCTTCTTAATGAAGTCTCAGACAGCCACCTTAAGGCTGCAGTAGCTACCTCTACCCATTCTCATGCTAGAGGTTGCTATCATGTAAGCCCAGTTATGTTCAGCAACAATTCTGCCCTTTATTCTAGCTGAGAAGCCCCACTCTGATTTCTCAACACAGATTACACATCCATCAGTGTACACAATTGCATCATCATCCCCAGCATGATCATATATCAGTTGATCAATTTTCAGCTTTGCATTGAACCAAGTTCTGCACTCTCTACCAAGGCTGATGATGACTTGTTGGTAATTAGTCCAGTTCTCATCTAACTTATTCTACTCTTTCCCTTTGAATATATTTTCAACTGTGGTCGCCTGCTTGATCGTTGCCTCTGCCTGTGCTATCCGTGACATCCACCGCTTTATTCTCGCTCCATTTATGTCGGCTATGTTTCCATGCCGGGGGTGGTGTTTGGCTGTGGTTACTCGCATACAAGCTTTTGACTGAGCCATCCCATATCTGGATCCAATCAACAGTAATCCAAGCATTTACCGCATCGTCATGATAAGGGTATCTCGAGTGCAGCCCAAGACTACACGCATTCTTTTGTTTTGAATGCGTTCCAGTCGTTCACATTGTGATACTGACAGCGTGACTATTCCCAGACCATACTCGATGATGACTGACATGACTAACTGATGATACAGGAGAACAGTAGTAATCTCTTTCCAGGTGCTCTGCGGCCATTGTTTTTAGGGCTGCTCTGTTGCACTTCTGTATTATTAGACTTACTTTGTACTGTATCGTTCTACTCGTGCCGTAAAACGTGGTAGCGAACTGAAGTTGCCGTTTTTGAGCCAAGTGAGTTGAACTGTCTGTTGTGAGCCCGTGGTGTTGTAAAATGTTATGTTCTTCTTCCTCGTTCGCCCTCAGACTTCAACATTAATGACTCTAATAAAGGCAGTAGTCAGCTCAAGGTTCCTGACATCTCGTTCGCCCTCAGACTTCAACATTATTGACTCTAATAAAGGCAGTAGTCAGCTCAAGGTTCCTGACATCTCGTTCGCCCTCAGACTTCAACATTATTAACTCTAATAAAGGCAGTAGTCAGCTCAAGGTTCCTGACATCTCGTTCGCCCTCAGACTTCAACATTATTGACTCTAATAAAGGTAGTAGTCAGCTCAGGGTTCCTGACATCTCCAGTTTTTCGAGGAGAGAAGCTCACTGCTGTATATTGGCAGGACTGCAGCAAATATTCGGCTGTCATGAGACAGAAATCTGCTGTATTAATCCTGTACTTGTCATATAGATCAGTGGTTTTCAACGTGGTCATATGGGGTCATGCCATATTTCTAGGGGGCCACAGTAAGTGCCAGATTCCTAAGGGGGCCACAATGAGTTTCTGAGAGGGGCACCCAAAGTTTACTGAAAGGCATATGATCAATTCGTCGTAATCCTCACGTCTCATTCTTGCTGCCTAAACATTGAAACATTACTACAGTTTAAAATAAAATATCTTAAAGAAATACGTAGTCTGTAATAAATGAAATTTATATTCATTACAAACCAACCATAATGTTGCAAACGCTATAAAGTGGAAAAACCTGGCAACCCTGACCCATTCAAGCGACGTAAGGTTAGTCGCTAACCTGCCATCTTGAAGTATTGCATGTGCTATTGCAATATTTTCCCAACAAGGTATGATTTGAATGTTAAATGAACATTTCACACATAGATATGCAATACGTGTTTAGAGAAGACCCTAGTGAAATAGTATATTTTGATGGTTAATCTGTTTAGTTGCGTGACATATAGATGTGTCCATTCGTTTATATTGTTACCTAGCAACCCTGACCCAATCAAGAGACGCAAGGTTAGTCGCTAACTTGCCCCCTTGAAGTATTGCATGTTGTCACGGTTTGCCTCCCTTTGGCTCGGCAGTGGTGGTCCAACAGTGGCCAAAACCTAGAGTATCTAATGTGGGTCTTTAAAGGTGTCTACTTTCGCACAAGATTACTCTTAACAGAGTTGTAGATAGAAGGATAATGATGCTTCTATCTCGAGGGACAATTCACAAGATATTCAGGAAGAAAGAACAATGCTGACTGAGTTTTAGCAATGTTATCTTTAATATCTGCCGTCAACTTTTGTGAAGGATTGTTTTATAATTAGCTCGTTCAAGCCCCCAACTGAATTACTCAGTGAAATTCTTATTATTATTTTATAGCTCTGTTTAAGTGTATTTAAGAAATCGACTGAGACATACGGGTGCAGCACATTCAAAATGATTAAATCAATGTTAAATTTGTATTACACAAATAACAAATTTAATAATCAATTGGGGCTAACAGTTTAAAAAATGAATAATTATTTTTTTTAAGTAATCATCACAAGGTGATGTTATGGTTTTCGAAAAATGGACAGTTCACTTGGCATCTTTTAAGTTTGTACTTAGCTGCCAATAGTTTGATGGTTTCTGCTCCCGCTGATGTTTGGTTCTTTGCAGATAGATGACTGGTTCACTCTCGTAACTGATCAAGTCTGAAAGTTGTGACAAGTTCCAAGAAGTATCATGGAGTAACCACAAAGCTGGTCCAGCGTCTCTAAGATCCGTCTGATGATGGTGTCTAGCGTCGACTTCAGGCCACTTGTAACCTCACTTGTTCCAGAGATAGTACCCAACAATTGATACCACAGACCCAAAATTGTCTTTGGCATCACAGACTTCTGGCTCAGAGAAATGGTTAAAGCGGCTTGTTTAAGATGCCTCTTCCATGTGTTCTGGTGTGTTTCTTTATAATAAGCTCCTACTCTGACTTCGTGTTCAGGTTCCTAGGAATCCGGTTTTCCGTGTTAATAAAGGTAGAGTTTTCCTGAGATGTAAGTCCTCAAGATGCTCAAACAAGGTCCGGTCCGATAGATGGAATTCTGATCCTATTCTTTACTCTGGCTGTCTGGCTGCTCTCTTAATGAGTTGAAATTCACAGTGCTTTACCCAGCGAAAGTGTCAGGTTATATTACAACTTTCGTCCCACGCACGTTGTTGTTTACTTTTATACCAGGCTCCAATCAGAAATGTTGTTTTGTTTGCATCTCAAATGCCGGCCAATAGTTTCAATCTTTCGGGGTTTGATGGGTTCTATTCAAAATATTTCCTCATAGAAGAATTCTGCGTGTTATTTAAAAGGTCACTTTCCAAATATGGAATTGTTATATCCGTCGATTCGCGGTAATGATTGCAACTACAACTCCCTACATTATCACAAATAATGTCTTCGTAACACTTCTGTCCAGAAGCTATTACAACATTCCGTCTTTCAGGTGCATGTCTGTAATATGTCCGCAGACGGATAATTTATCTCCCCGTACTTGTGCAAACACCGACCCTCGTTTGACCATCTGGGCTGTGACTCTTCAAGACAGTAATTAGGTCACACTAGCCATATTAGCGATAAGCGAGCTCGCTTGGCCATTTCCGTGTGAATGTCTGGTACACGAGAATTTTACCAACGTGACTGTCGGTCAAGATTGCATCATCCGTCTACTCTTTCAGCAGGGATGAACAGGTAAAAAGACAAGACGAATTATTACAGGAAGAAGTACAAAAAATGACTCGAAGTTACCAATTACCTATTGGAAGGTAGGGAACTAAAATGCGTCAACAGCTGAATAACGCACGTAATTCAGTACGCACCACAAAGCTAGCTAAATACTGCCGGAGCAGACAAGAGATCGACCCAAATTATGTAACACATGTGCATTTGATTGCTATTTTTTCCCAACACAAGGTATGTTTTGAATGTTAAATTAACATTTCACGCACAGATATGCAATAAGTGTTTAGAGAAGACTAGTGAAATAGTATATATTGATGGTTAGTCTGTTTAGTTGCGTGACGTTTAGATCTAGATTTGGTAAAGTGTTTCATGACACGTAAACAGTGCAACGTGTTTGATTAGGCAGATAGATACGGCTATAATCTGGCTTCAGTCAATGTTCTTTGTTTTATTGTTTCCACATTTTTATTATTTTCATTGCTACTTATCGCAGATACTAGTGCGATATGACATTTTTAATAGTATACAGGCCAAGATATTTTTCTTGCTAAATCAATAATTATTTATGTGGTTTATTATTTTTTTTAATAAGATTTCTGACGGCTAGTGTGGCGATGAAAGAGTGTCGGCAATATTCCATTGAGTATCTAGCTCACGGCTTCATTCCATCACCACAGGACAGTATAGTGTGACTGTATCTAATATGTGTGACTACACTTTCAAATAAGATCATGCAGCCATGTAAGCTGCGGAAACATTTGCAGACAACGCACAAGGACAAGACGGACAAATCACTAGATTACTTTAAAAAACTGTGTGATGATTTTCAAGCAAGGCCAATGGTGGATAAATTGTTTAGTAAAAGGGCAGCCAAAGAAGACAAAGGTTTACGTGCATCCTATGAGATTTGCAAGTTAATTGCAACAGTTGGCGAGCCACGTAATATTGGCGAATCTTTGATTTTGCCTGCAGGGTCTGTTATGATTTCAACTGTCATGAATCAGAGTGTACATGAAATTACTGAGGTCATCCCTTTGAGCAGTTCATCAGTATCAAGGCGCATTGATGAAATGGCAGATATGTGGAAAAACAACTAGTTGCACAATTGGAAGGAAAGAAGTTTGCCATGCAAGTCAGCTCCATGAACAAATGCTTTTTGCTAAGAAAAAAAACGTATGACGGATACGAAAGATGAAACAATTTTTCAAGAAGCTGAGACTTATCTCAAGGAAAACAATATTCCTTTTGAGAATAGATAGGACTGTGCAAATGATGGTGCTACTTCTATGGTAGGCAGGATTTATTGCTCATTTAAAATAATGCTGTGCCTGAAGTTTTTTGCATACTGTCACAAAATGGCCGTCCTATAATTTTACTGTGTTCTACCTGTCTTCTTTTCCATATTGTGTCTTCTTTTTATTTCTTCTTAAACCCATATTTTCTCTTTTATTGAACGCATGACTCAGGTCTCATGTTGTTATTTCGCATGATCTACCCTGGGTAGAGAGAACGTAAAAAAACCCAGAAAGATAAAGATTGCCATACCTTGTTAAAATAAACCAGGCACCTATCTCGCTCACGCCAATCTGGGCGCCCATACTTCTTGTATTGACAGACCCCAGATAAACATGAATTGTCGGAGGGAAAGTTACATAACCTACCAGGGGATGGACACTCGTGTTTGTCAACATTCATAATAACAAGTTAAACGGAAGGTTTGTTATGAAGTACAGACATGGGTTATTTAAAAATGGAAGTGTCAATACCATATGGGAGGTGTTTGAAATTACCTAAAATTTCATGAGGGAGGGCAGGGGGGGAGGGGGGGAGTTAAATACTATAGTCAAACGGTTAAATGTGCATGCTCTAGCCAAGATATATTAAAATAGACAAGTTTGATTGGCGACTTTCACCGCGTGGAAAGCTTACAGCACGTGGGAAAAGGACCCATATAATGAATCACATTTTCAACTCCAGCACTGTGTTCCATTGCGTCAAGACGACACCTTCAGACTAGACAGGACCGAAGAAATATAAGATTTCATTTACGACGATCGGGCCAAGTATTGAGGATCTACTGAAAATAATCAGAAAGAAAACTCGACTTTACAATATTGGAAGCCACAAAGTCCTCGGGCCCTGTAAATAAGATAATAGTGGGATTATCACTAAAGTAATACTCAACTACCTGTAAGACGGCCCCATACTCTGAGGCCCGACATTGTTCGGAACTCTTTCTGTGCCAGACGTCTATAATTAACCCGATTATACGGGGTAAGCTGAAACGTATACAAATTTTTTATTTTATATTTTACGTGTTTAACCCGCTCGTGATTGTACAAATTCATACGAGGCTGGCAACCTCAGCATATGAAAACTGTATGAACCATGAACCACCACAGCAAGCGCTGGTGACTGCTTAAGGCCGGTTCTCCCACAGGGAACCAAAAGTAGGGTAGCCCCAGGCTCCAAGTGGAGAAGGAATGGATGATGATGACATCAGGGTGTCATGCCCGGGCCTGAGGTTCCACCTCCCTGTCCAGCCGACTGCACCGGTCGCCATACATTTCCCTTAACCTGGGGGACCCTGTTTGTTTCCGCTCTCATTTCCCTTCCCATCACCATGGTGTCCAATGCCTCTGGTGTCATCCAATCCTGTACCTTCCCTTAACCCCCCCCCCCCCTGAATCCAAAGCGTAATCCGCCACTTTCATTACACCATCATTCGAAGCCTTCTTCTGGTCATTGGCAATCCGACATTGTCTTTTATATCAACGACAAACACTTTTCCGGCAAGGGGGTCCAGCAGCCCGATGATGTCAAAGCTGTTCCGTCCAGCCACAACAGGCCCAACACCTCCGAGTCTCACCCTCAGCCCCACTACCACCAAGCGGTGATCGCTTCCAAGATCTGCATCTTCTCCCACTTGCACATCCCGCAATGAATGCCTCCGTCTACCATTGATCACAATGTTGTCTATGTGGTTTATATCCCGGCCGTCCGACGACTCCCATGTCAACCTGTGAATCCCCCTGTGCCGCATTTTCCCATTACTCTTTCATGATATGTATTGTTCGCATTGAGGACTACCATTACTATGACAAGATATTATCTAGATGCGGTTTCCATTTCCCTCAATGGCTGTTCATAGAATTCGTCCTTGACTTTCTTCATCGCTGTCATTTATTGGTGCATAGCATTGTATTATTGTGGTGTTGGTGAATCTCCCTCTCAGTCTTGTTCTTATCAGTCTGTTGTTTATGTGTTTCCATTCCAGTAAAGACCTTTCTATTCCTTTCTTTGGGACAATAGTTACGCCTTCATTGTGCTGTCCATCATCTCTTTCAGAGTAAAGTACTGTTTCTTCAGTTGTTGTTTTTATTCTCCCTGTCCCCGTCCACCTGTTCTCACTTATTCCCGGGTATGTAATCTGTAGTTTCTCGTTTCTGTTGGGATCTGCCTCAGTTTTCCATAGTTCTGACGTTCCAGAATCCTAATCTGGTTTCGTTTTCCCGATCAAGGCATCCGTTTTCATGGCAATGGTTTCCTTTCGGCTTTCACCACTTTCAGTCATGCGAGCCTCAGACTCCGCATGTCCGTCCCATATCAAAGTTTTTTTTTATTGTTGCTGTTTCCGTAACTAATTTCTTTTTTTACACAGACAGGGGTGTCGGCCCTGTGCTAAAACCACCAACCTGGAGGACCAGGGTGCCAGTTTTAGTCTGACCCCTACCCATGCAGACCTGTCCAGCTTGGTAGAACGTGCCAGAAGTAAAACTCCAGCTGGCATAGCACTGGGAGTTATCTGGTACTCAAGTCGCCTAGCCGCTTCAAGGTATAGGCACCAGTGAAGACAGACAGCAGCTTCATAGTCAGTTTATTATTTTATTAGCTTGCTTTAACTTGTTCGGTTCTGCTTTAATTTCTGTTATACATCTTCCATCCCCTAGTATCAGGGTTCGGTCTTTTAATAACATTCCTTTTATCTTGACCTCATATTTAATTGGTGTGTTTTCTTTTGTTATTAAAACTGTTTCCGTTTTGAAATTATTTAAAGCAATCAGTAATTTAATTGCTCTGTTGGTAGTGTCTACAAGGTTTTAAACATCCTGGTCGCTTTATGTTGTAGAAACTGGTATCTGTTTATCATTGTTTTCTGATAATATGTCTTCTGTGATTACTTCTGTTTAATCTCCTTGTCTTTGTTTACTCTCTTATTTAGTTGTCATAAATGTTTCAATGTCCTAACTGTAAATGAGTAGACTGGCGAACAGATACGTCCTTGTCTTAGTCCTGTATTTTATAAGTTTGTGCTCGCCAGCGACATCTTCCGCTCTAATTAATCATCATAATTTACCTTTGTGCTTGTGACAAAATAACCTCGAAAGTCACATTTACCTGTGCCATCCAGTAATTCATCCTGTAATCAAAACCTTTATTCATTTTTACAGTCTTAACTATAATTGATTATTAAATTTGTACATATTCAAATTTATAGTTGATTCAGTCATTTTGAGTGAACGCACCCGTATGTCTGTCATTTTAAATACTTATAACAGAGCTATTGAAATAATCTTTTATTGATTTAAATGTTGGGAAGCTCATCAAAACGAGCAACAAATCCTTACTCCTCGTAGAAGGTCAGGGAAGATAGGAAGTTTACACGACCTAGATCCTATCAGCGTAGTACTTGATTTCTTAAATTCCTACGAGGCTCCCTAGAATTGAAGCACCATTCTTCAATTCACATCTCTGCCAAGAGTAATCTTGAGCGACAGGTAGACACCTTTGAAGACCCTCAGTAGATACTCTGAATTTTGGCCACTTTTGGATCATCAGTGCAAAGCAAGGAGGATAAATCCCGTGACAGCGTTCCCAATGGAGCATGGAGCTATTACTACAGCGGTGTTTTCTCTAGCAATTTGTATTTTACATGATGAGGTCATGCACAACCTGATATTAGTAGCTTTTTTATTAGTCATATATTCATTAGTCATATATTCATTAGTCATATATTCATTAGTCATATATTCATTAGTCGCTTTTTTATTAGTCATATATTCATTAGTCATATATTCATTAGTCATATATTCATTAGTCACTTTTTTATTAGTCATATATTCATTAGTCATATATTCATTAGTCATATATTCATTAGTCATATATTCATTAGTCATATGAATTCAGAAGTCTTATGCATTCTTTTCCAGTTCTGCTCTTTCTTTGTCTGCTGCGACGGTATTGCCTCCCCTGCTTTGCAGTAATGGTCCAACAGTGACCAAACTCAAGAGTATCTAATATAGGCTTCAATGGAGTCTATTTGTACACAAGATTACTCTTGGCAGAAATGTCGATAGAAGAGTAGTAAAGCGTCTATCACATGGGAGTCTTCACAAGAAATTCAGGTAAGCGAAAACAATGCTGGCTGTCGCTAAGCACGTTAATTCTGTAACCTGCCGAAATCTTTTGTGAAGAATTTAAGCACTTATTTATCAGCTCGTTAAGCCTCCACCCCTGATTTACTCAGTGGAATTCCCTTATTCAAGTATAGCTCTGTTTAGAATGTGTGTTGTAATTGACTGAGACAAACATGAAGTAACTTTAAAATGATCAAATCGAAGTTAATTTTGTAGCATTACAAATAACAAAATTTAATAATCACTTTAAGTTTTAACAGTTTGAAAATAATTTGAATAGTTATGGATAAAGAAAAGCTATTATCCTTGTATTTGGGGATTGCAAAAAAGGGTAAGAAAGTTCAGATGGCAGCAATATTTGAACTTAGCTGCCAATGACGGTTCTGTCCTTTCACACTGATCACTCGTCTCTGGTCAAGGGTGTAGCTCATCTCCCAGAATCTTCAAGGAAAGTCTACACAATGTGTCCTGTGTCTTAAAGCGTAAGCCACTGATCCCGTCTTGTTCCAGAAATAGTACGTTCTGCTGGTACCACCAGTAACTGTGATAGAAGAATAGAAAAGAACGCTCTTCTGAGTATGGCGTTCTCCGACACAGTTATGTGTGTCTCCCCCCCCCCCCCCCCACCCCCTCTTCTATTTCACCATCCCACTTAACTCAGAGTTTACTCTCAATGAGAATTAAATTTAATTCCTCGGGATAAAACTTCCTTTACATTTAAACTGAATAGCTTTAGCTTTACATTGCATTTAAATGAAAAAGGTTAAACGTACCGATATAATATGTTTTACATTTACATCTCCACTGTTTGAAAAGTGTTCACACTATAAATTCATTCATGATTCATTTACATTTACACTTGTGGAAAAGTTTGAAACTTCTATTAATTAAAATGAATATTTTCCCATGGACATTTACACTGGTTTAAAGCGTGAAACCTTACATTAATTTTGAAGTGAATATGTTTACATGGAATTTTACACTGCTTTGAAAATGTAAGTCTTATGCTTAGAATGGACATCATTTCTTTTCATCTTTCCCTCCCTGCTCCATAGGGAACCTGTAACTACTTTATGCTTTTAGTTCTCTTTACGAAACTATCAATAAAGCAATCACCAGCCCGTACAGTGGTGGTTCGTGAATCATCATTCAATACGCTGAGGTTGCCAACCTCAAATGACTTTGACATCCAATAGCGAGTTTCACACGATAAAATTCACATGGTTGTCACCGGAGGGCCTGTGTTTAACGTAAGATAACACGTTAACTGTATTTGTAACAGTAGTAAAAGAACTTGAGCAAGATTAGTTGGTAAGATAACTTCACTGGTCGAGCGTGACCAATGAGATTGTCGATAGCTATTTTTTTACCACCGCGGTCAGAACACAGGTCAGTCACGGACTTCACTGTTAAGTGAGAGAGACGTGTTTGAGCCTTAGTGCGGGCTGGGTTTTTTAAAGGTGGTGTAGTTAACCTCTGGTCAAGAAAGTATCTGACCACGGAAAGATTAAATGTTCTTTCCAAAGTATGTTATTCAAGGAGACAGAGTTTTTCTAGTTTTGTGGGATGTGTTCACCCGGTTTGTATGACAAACATTTTCCTATTAGAATTATTAGTCTGCTATGAAATGTATATGGTGACTCAAGGCAAAAGCCTATCGACATTTTAGCAGAGTCAAGCAGACATGTTGTTATGTTGATGTCTTGTTTTTGCAGAGAGCTCATGCTTCATGTAACCCACAGGCGTTCTGGCCGCTGATAGCCAGATTATGGAGATGTGTAATGAGCATTGCCTTTTAGTCCATTAATAAACCATTTTCCATGATTTATTGTTGTCCCTTACTCATGTATGGAAGCACTAGGGAGATATGAGATACAAATGATCACTGACAACTTACGTGAGTAGTAAGGACCTGGGCTCGAACCAACATTCATTTGGGTAACTCTACCTCTGGCAGTCGCCAGTTGCCACCCACAAGATCTAAAAGCAAACTTGTAAACCCCACGATCACTGGGAAATGCAATATCAATGAGCTCAAGATAAAATATAAACCACCTGTGACGAAACGTCTACCTGGGGTGAAGATTTGTCATATAACTTTGCTAGATTGTTATAACCGTCACAAACTCTTATTTGGTCCCGTTCCCAGCGGCGACATACTCTTATTTGGTGCCTCGTGACCAGCTCACGCCCTTGTCATTGTGATCGTACTTTGTAAACAATAATTATCATGGATCTTCAAAGTGCTCATGAGGCCCTGGCTCAACAACAAATGCACCCACAGCAAATGTTACAGCCACATCTGTCACAAAATCAACAGCAACAGGGTATACAACCTCAAAATATATCGTTGCCTAATGACTTAGAACCGACAATGCAAGCACTGATGCAAATTACAGAATCGCTTCATCAGGTAGATCACTATGCTAAGTTCCATTCAATTAGATCGATTGTTACACCATTTTCTGGAGACCCCGCACTATTCCGCAAATGGCTTATTGACATGGATAAGTTCTCATCCATCATTGACACAGCTACTGATTCCGACCGCAAGCGAATTGCCTTTTTATCTTCTGATGGGTTGGTTACAGACTTTCTACGTCGTCGCAGTAAAGCCTTCCCACAGGAAACGTTCGAGAGCCTTCGCAAGGAATTGGTAAGTCGATATTCAAACATCACAGACTGTCAGCATGCTTGGACGCTTTTAAGGAAGATAAAGCAAGAACGTCATGAGCCAGTACAAATGTTCGGAGACCGGTTGCTTAACCTAGCCGAAGATGCTTTTTTAGGAGGTTCCATCCCCACGGAAGAATTAGAGCGACACTTAGTAGGCATATTTATTGATGGTTTGTGGGCAGACAATTTGAAACTCCACCTATTGAGAAAAGACTCGAAGTCAATCACAGAAACAATTCAAACGGCTGTATACGAAGAGAACGTTCGGAAAAGATTTCATCAAAGGATCGGCAGAGAACCGCAATCAGACTATCTTCCCGAACCAATGGAAGTCGACCATTATCGTCCAAGATGGCGGAGAGACAATGCAACCTTCAACGATCATCAACGCTCATCTTATTCACACAATGTACGACAAAATGACTCATTTCAAAGGAACGAAGACAAGAGACACAACCGACACACTACCTCAGTGAATTCGCATCCTGCTCCAGTTCACCATGTTAATCAGATTACATGTTACAATTGTGGAAATTGCTTAAACATCGAACAACACACGTATGACAGAACACTCGCACGTTTCAACAGCAACCATAGATCAGGCTCAGCTTGGAGTAGCCTAAACAGAAGATACAACCGCATAGCAGTCAGGAATTTTCTGACACAAATTAAGAAAAGAAAGGTATTTGAAATAAATAGCATCAACATAGACAACCACCAAAGATGTTGAATAAGAACTGAGAACGGCTGGAAGATAGATGTGAACCAAGTAAGATCATATGAGAACAGAAAGAACATATCCTACCAACCAAGAGTTACAACAGAATGTGACAGTGATAGGCATAGATCATGGAGAAGTCAGGTTAGAAAACACGACAACATACAGAGAGACATGGTCAGTGTTGCTACCCAGACAGAAACAAAGAAACACACCGGCACACAAACAGAAGTACCAGAGCAAAGCGACAAGTGTGCATCACAGGTAAATACTCCCAGCGTAGAGCATAGACACCTACTAAGCAGTCAGATTGCCACAACGACAGCGATGCATGCAAAACACAAGATATCATCTAGTCGGTCAACCCCACCCCCACAAAACACATACCAAGAGCGAGAAAAAGCGGAAGAGAAAGAAAACAGAAGTGTAATCAAGAAGAAAACGTATAAGACTATTGATGATTGGTTAGCGGCAGAAAAGCTTGATAATGGTTACAAAGTCTTCGAACAGATTGCTCCTACAGATTATATCCTATGGCTTGAGAGACAGAATGTTACTATGAAAGCTCACGTTTCTCAAATGAAATTAGATGATCACCGACCTGTTGAAATTCCACAACTTCGCTCCTCACGACCTGTCAGGAAATCCACCCTTTGCCATTATTCGTCCTCCACCTCACTTGCCTCTAGCATTGATGACAGGTCACCACAACCAGCTGCCCCCACGTTAGTCAGAGATACGATAGAACGATATCGACGCGAACGAGATAACTCATCTGAAGAGGATGACATTCCTTTACAAGAGCTCCGACAACGGATCCAACACCGCAACGACCGTTTACTCCATGACAATGAACACAAACAGAGGATACATCTCCAAACGCTGAACACTCTGGTTTGATGCCATCCACGGTTACTGATCTACGACATTCATCAACTGTCCAGTCGGATTCTTCGGCAACCATCACAGAGAACTCATGGCAAGACATTACGCCTGACCAGACGACACATCTTGTAGCCTCTGATGATGATTCCTATATTGTTCCCATGGAAACACAATCCAGAACAGCCATTAAACGCCACTATTCATCATCGTCTGACGACTCCGTCCCTTTAGCAAAGTTGATTCGTCCCTCACATGAACATGTTCGTGTACAGATTCGCAAGAAGCGTCGTTCTATGCATTCCAACCGTCAAGACAGTACTGAACCATGTACTGCTAGTCGTCACGTTGCTCATTTCACAGCAACTGCTTCCCATCCTAAAGGACGCACGTACGATCAGCGACTGTCATCGAAGGACATTGCCTTGTTGGAACTGGCGCAAATGTTTCTTGACAAGCACTAACTTTATGCAATATTTTTTTTCTATTACAGGTTGACAATGGTTGGTCCCTTTCTTCCCTTAGCCTTGCAGTTTGAGATAGTCCACACTCAGACGTACAGCCGACTACTGTGGCGAGATGCAACATTATTGGAGAAAGTCAAAGATGTCTCCGACGCCTCTTCCACATGGACTATTACTTTAGTCGCCTCCCAGCAACCATGAAGAACAGAGTTCCAAGACATATTGCATTCGTTTGTTAAGATTGAATAGTATATTACTGCGACTAGGTACTTTTATAGTAGATTGTATATTATTCCTTACGTTGATTTATTTTTGTTTTGGTCATGTCACATAGAGAGTTAATACGGTTACAACAGACTCTCACCGTATTGCAAACTAGATTTCAGGATCTATGTAAGGTACATAGATAGCGCATAGCTATCGTTCCTTTTGTAGGACAGGCTCTCCAACTTTTATTATTTGGAGCGTTCACAGAGGTGAATATTAATAGTCTCACTTTACAAGTGTGGCCTATAGCTGCAAATCAACAGCTCATCTATCATGTTTTTTAACGCCAGCCTCATAATTGTAAACAACACTTGTACGGCTGTTAATTCAAATCGGTTAAGTATTAATTTCTACCAGGTATTATTACACAACTTGTAAATTTTTTTTCTCAGATTTTGTTATTTTTTGAGTTGCATGATGCTACTCAATGTACTGATATGTTTGTGCGACATTATTTTTTCTATATGTTATGTATTATGCATAAGAACAGAGATGTATTTTTTTTCATGTCACACACTATCACTACTTTTAAAAGCCACATAGACTCATTATATACACATCATTTACCGTGTACACTATTACCTTACACGGACCTTTGCTCCTCTTCACACAGATATCATCTACACTACCACATACATTATGTAGAGCATTGCTCAAGGTTCACAATGTTTTATAGTTGCACAGTGCTTTTTGGTACTAGTGCACATTCCTTTAATGGTTATTGATAATACGTTTGCATTGTATTGGATATATAACATTCATACACCTATTCCATTTCGCATATCATATGTTGCCACTTCTCACTCGCACCCCTTGCAACATACGATGTCTTCACTTATGCTATTGCAATTAACCACGCACACACCCATTATGCTTTTAATTTTGCGTCACAATGCTGTTGATGGTATTACTAATACTGTTGATTTTTTTTAATGATATGTCAGTCATTGTATCACATTGGTAAAACATTTGGATGTTTAACTGCTGTTTTTTATTAATGATTCTATACAAACTCATGTATATTGTACCATGGAATATTGTCCAGTTCGACGTCTATTCAGAGCTATAGAGTTCAACCAGTCGTCGTCACTTTTCCCTTCCGACATTTCATATGAACTCTACTATTAAGTTGTTTATTCGCTATTATCCTTTGTCATATTCTAGGATACATGTATCGCACTTATTGAGATTCCTGCGGATATAAAGTATGATATCCCTGGAGCTATTCCATTACAGGCTCTTCCTACTCCCCAACCTATGTCCACTGTCCTGACATGCTATCCTACATTTCCCTTTCATTAAATGTTTATATTATTAGACCCATTGATTTTGAATAGGTCTATGATGCTTTTATACTGACCATGATTGTTTTGACATGATATTTTGTTTTATGTTTTTGGTTATATGTGAGTTTTCTATGTATATAGGTTTTTGGGTTTTGATAGAATTAAAATGTCTCCCGTTAGGATACATTTTTGTAGCCCCGGGACGTATGTCACCGGAGGGCCTGTGTTTAACGTAAGATAACACGTTAACTGTATTTGTAACAGTAGTAAAAGAACTTGAGCAAGATTAGTTGGTAAGATAACTTCACTGGTCGAGCGTGACCAATGAGATTGTCGATAGCTATTTTTTTTACCACCACAGTCAGGACACAGGTCAGTCACGGACTTCACTGTTAAGTGAGAGAGACGTGTTGGAGCCTTAGTGCGGGCTGGGTTTTTAAAGGTGGTGTAGTTAACCTCTGGTCAAGAAAGTATCTGACCACGGAAAGATTAAATGTTATTTCCCAAGTATGTTATTCAAGGAGACAGAGTTTTTCTAGTTTTGTGGGATGTGTTCACCCGGTTTGTATGACAAACATTTTCCTATTAGAATTATTAGTCTGCTATGAAATGTATATGGTGACTCAAGGCAAAAGCCTATCGACATTTTAGCAGAGTCAAGCAGACATGTTGTTATGTTGATGTCTTGTTTTTGCAGAGAGCTCATGCTTCATGTAACCCACAGGCGTTCTGGCCGCTGATAGCCAGATTATGGAGATGTGTAATGAGCATTGCCTTTTAGTTCATTAATAAACCATTTTCCATGATTTATTGTTGTCCCTTACTCATGTATGGAAGCACTAGGGAGATAAGAGATACAAATGATCACTGACAACTTACGTGAGTAGTAAGGACCTGGGTTCGAACCAACATTCATTTGGGTAACTCTACCTCTGGCAGTCGCCAGTTGCCACCCACAAGATCTAAAAGCAAACTTGTAAACCTCACGATCACTGGGAAATGCAATATCAATGAGCTCAGCATAAAATATAAACCACCTGTGATGAAACCTGGGGTGAAGATTTGTCCTATAACTTTGCTAGATTGTTATAACCGTCACATACTCTTATTTGGTGATCGTGACCAGTCACCACGTTCACATAAGACTATTTGGTCCCGTTCCCAGCGACGACATAAGACTATTTAGTGCTCGTAACACGGTTACAACGGGTCTGGGATTTCTTTTAATTTTACAATAGATTGCCCCTTCTGACATCGTGTTTTTTTTTTTCAGTTTTCCTAGTTCCGTTGATCCTTATTAAATGTAGAGATTTCCTATGCTTTTTACGTCTTTTCTGGTTCTCCAAAAAAATCTCCGGATAACAATTAGGAATTATGAATCTTGTTTTCACTCTGGCGAAGGTCTGGTGTTGTCTTGGCGAGCGTGCAAATCACAGAGAAATAAAACTGTGAAATTGTCGGCCTATATTCCCTCCAGTGATGTTATGAATCTAATCAGAAAGATCCAATCATTTCAAATCATGCAGGATAGGCTGTGATATTTTAAAATATTCCCATGTGAAATAAAGTGCGTGCCTGCAAAGGTCACGTATTACCATATATGGACATCTAATGCCTTGTATACACTCATACAATATAATATAAAGCTTTATTGTGACGTATAATGGAAATATAGCCTACAGTATCTGATAGTCTTTCGTGACCTCGTTAGCGTTATATGATTTGCCAACAAAATCATGCATTTTTCTGCATGTCTGACTCACCTTTTAATCCACGCCTCTTTTCCTGTTAACACGGGCTAACGCAAAGTTTACAAACTTTGTGACCTGCCAGTCATAACAGGTAGCGAGTTAGGTTTGTTTACCTAGTTTCTCACGCGAGCTTATCTGTCAATCACACAATAGCTGACAGACCGCACGTGAAGAAACCAAAGACTCTTTGAAGTTCGTACTCATGAGAGCCGGGAATTTCCCGAGTGGCTTTGATGTCGAGTCGCGGACCAAAATCTTCAAGAACCCCGTTAGACGTGAGAATTCTTCTGATTTCGATTAGCAACGCTGCGACAGAGCGACCGTAAAAACGTTTTATTTGGGGAACTCTGTTCACGATTCTCTCGATTCACATTGTAATGTGAAAAGTAGCATCCTCTAGAGATCAGAGAAACAATAATATATATAAACTGTGTCTTCCAAATCCAGCTATCAGTTGTCGCTCAGAATTTTGGATAGTCTAAGCACGTTTTCTAGAACCATTGTGGAAGATGTGTTAATAGCATTTCGTGGGAATTTTTTCATTTCTGATTTGTGGTAATAAAAATTAGCATTTACGTGATTTAATGAGTTAAGTTTACCATTATAATTCACTGTGATTTTCTAGCGTTAAAACTAGTGAAATAAATAACGCGAAGCTATATTTTTTCCCATATGTGCAGTTAGAATGTAATTTTCATCACCCGCTTTCTCGCACAAAAAGAGACGGTCCTAGTTGACTGATTACGTGCTAGGCGTGACTGATTAGTGACAGAAAATAATTCACGTTTATTTCA